>ONZH01013410.1:0-62978 GCA_900303285.1 Rhinella marina
AAATGGATTTGTATCACTGAGCTAAAACAACTGAAAAAATTTTTTTTTTTAATATTTTGTTTTTTTATATTTTTTTTTTAAATTTTGTTTTTTTTGGGAACGTGACGTGCAGAAACTATGGTAGAACTGACTGACACCCTGTTAACGGTGGCTATTTAGTCTGCGACCCAGACAAATGTCGCACAGAGAGTTTTCTGGATCAAGCTGTAGATGATATTGGTAGCAAATGACTTGGTTGTATTGTGTGACGTACAGAAAGTGTCACCTGGACAGTATATACGGATGGGAGCGAGTGTGCTGAACTGTGACACACAGAAAGGTTACACGCAGCTGAGTAAAATGGATTTGTATCACTGAGCTAAAACAACTGAAAAAATAATTTTTTTTAAATTTTGTTTTTATATATTTTTTTTTAATTTTGTTTTTTTGGGAACG
Organism: Rhinella marina; assembly: GCA_900303285.1. Lineage (NCBI taxonomy): Eukaryota > Metazoa > Chordata > Amphibia > Anura > Bufonidae > Rhinella > Rhinella marina. Next base: position 436 of record ONZH01013410.1, read on the forward strand.
TGACGTGCAGGAACTATGGTAGAACTGACTGACACCCTGTTAACGGTGGCTATTTAGTCTGCGACCCAGACAAATGTCGCACAGAGATTTTTCTGGATCAAGCTGTACATGATATTGGTAGCAAATGACTTGGTTGTATTCTGTGACATACAGAAAGTGTCACCTGGACAGTATATACGGATCGGAGCGAGTGTGCTGAACTGTGACACACAGAAAGGTTACACGCAGCTGAGTAAAATGGATTTGTATCACTGAATTAAAACAACTGAAAAAATAATTTTTTTTTAAATTTTGTTTTTTATATATTTTTTTTAAATTTTGTTTTTTTGGGAACGTGACTTGCAGGAACTATCGGAGACCTAACTCACACCCTGTTAACGGTACTTATTTAGACTGCTACCCAGACAAATGTCGCACAGAGAGTTTTCTGGATCAAGCTGTAGATGATATTGCTAGCAAATGACTTGGTTGTATTGTGTGACGTACAGAAAGTGTCACCTGGACAGTATATCCGGATCGGAGCGAGTGTGCTGAACTGTGACACACAGAAAGGTTAGACGCAGCTGAGTAAAATGGATTTGTATCACTGAGCTAAATCAACTAAAAAACTTATTTTTTTTTTATATTTTGTTTTTTTTATTTTTTTTTAAATTTTGTTTTTTTGGGAACATGACGTGCAGGAACTATCGTAGAACTGACTGACACCCTGTTAACGGTGGCTATTTAGACTGCGACCCAGACAAATGTCGCACAGAGAGTTTTCTGGATCAAGCTGTAGATGATATTGGTAGCAAATGTCTTGGTTGTATTCTATGACGTACAGAAAGTGTCACCTGGACAGTATATACGGATCGGAGCGAGTGTGCTGAACTGTGACACACAGAAAGGTTACACGCAGCTGAGTAAAATGGATTTGTATCACTGAGCTAAAACAACTGAAAAACTAATTTTTTTTTTAAATTTTGGTTTTTTGGGAACGTGACGTGCAGAAACTATCGTAGAACTGACTGACCCCTGTTAACGGTGGCTATTTAGACTGCGACCCAGACAAATGTCGCACAGAGAGTTTTCTGGATCAAGCTGTAGATGATTTTGGTAGCAAATGACTTGGTTGTATTCTGTGACGTACAGAAAGTGTCACCTGGACAGTATATACGGATCGGAGTGAGTGTGCTGAACTGTGACACACAGAAAGGTTACACGCAGCTAAGTTTAATGGATTTGTATCACTGAGCTAAAACAACTGAAAAACTAATTTTTTTTTTAAATTTTGTTTTTTTGGGAACGTGACGTGCAGAAACTATCGTAGAACTGACTGACACCCTGTTAACGGTGGCTATTTAGACTGCGACCCAGACAAATGTCGCACAGAGAGTTTTCTGGATCAAGCTGTAGATGATATTGGTAGCAAATGACTTGGTTGTATTCTGTGACGTACAGAAAGTGTCACCTGGACAGTATATATGGATTGGATTGAGTGTGCTGAACTGTGACACACAGAATGGTTCCACACTGCTGTGTGCAATGGATTTGTATCACTGAGATAGAACAATAAAAAAAAAACAGGGTTAGATATGGCGATAGCTGCACTATTAGTGCCAGCCAGCCAGCCAAGCCAGGAGACAAAAAAAATTTCTTCTAGCCCTTAGAAGGGCTGTTGGGTTCTTTGTGGGTGATTCCTGCCTAACAGAGAACTAAATGCAGGCCCTAACACTGTCCCTGAAAGGCAGCAGCTCTATCCCTTCATCCAGACGGCATCTGAGCCGAGCACCGCGGCCAGTCACTAGTATATTCCAGGGTCACCTGATCAGGCCAGCCAACCCCTGCTATCGACATGTAAGGGCCCCACGTGATGCTGGGTGTACCGCAGAGTCTCCTGGCTTGTGATTGGCTGTGTTTATAGGCGCCAAAAAAGCACGATGCGGAAGTTGCCATTTCCTCGAGTATGGCGAGATACTCGTCCGAGCAGCGAGCACTTACGAGTACCCTAATACAGCTCAGTCAGTAAAATGAGGCCTCTTCTTCTGAGAATGTATCTGTCCTACAATGGAGGGATGGGAACAGCAAAGGAACAAAATACTGACAGGCAGATCAGCCACTAGATGTAGTGTCTATGTATACCCACAGAATGAACTATGAAAAACAATAATGATGGAGGCATGACACCTATATGACACCACAGATTAGACACTGATAACATTCTGAATACAGATAATGTAGTAGATGTTATCTGCAGTCCCATGTAACACCACAGATAACACAGTGATAACTCTCTGAGTACAGATAATGTAGTAAATGGTACCTATAGTCCTATGTAACATTAACATCACAGATAACACAGTGATAACTCTCTGAGTACAGATAATGTAGTAGATGTCACCTATAGTCCTATGTAACATCACAGATGACACAGTGATAACTCTCTATTGTTAATGTAATTTAGGATAAGTCCCAAATTAGACTTAATACTCAGTTGTCTGTGGTGTTCAAATTACCGTATTTTTCGCCCTATAAGACGCACCGGCCCATAAGACGCACCTAGGTTTTAGTGTAGGAAAATAAGAAAAAAATATTTTTCATCAGATCCTCTTATCAGACTGCCCATAAATTTAAGGACATCACATCAGACCCCCATATCAGCCCCCTGTGCCCCCATACCATCTCACTGTGCTCCCACCAGACCTCAGATCAGCAGAATGTGCCCCCATCAGACCTCAGATCAGCAGAATGTGCCCCCATCAGACCTCAGATCAGCAGAATGTGCCCCCATCAGACCTCAGATCAGCAGAATGTGCCCCCATCATACCTCAAATCAGCAGAATGTGCCCCCATCATACCTCAAATCAGCAGAATGTGCCCCCATCAGACCTCAAATCAGCAGAATGTGCCCCCATCATACCTCAAATCAGCAGAATGTGCCCCCATCAGACCTCAGGAGCAACAGTATGTGCCCCATCAGACCTCACATCAGCAGAATGTGCCCCCATCAGACCTCAGATCAGCAGAATGTGCCCCCATCAGACCTCAGATCAGCAGAATGTGCCCCCATCATACCTCAAATCAGCAGAATGTGCCCCCATCATACCTCAAATCAGCAGAATGTGCCCCCATCATACCTCAAATCAGCAGAATGTGCCCCCATCAGACCTCAGAGCAACAGTATGTGCCCCCATCAGACCTCACATCAGCAGAATGTGCCCCCATCAGACCTCATATCAGCAGAATGTGCCCCCATCAGACCTCAGATCAGCAGAATGTGCCCCCATCAGACCTCAGATTAGCGTTTTTGTGCCCCTTCACGCCTCAGATCAGCGTCTTGTGCCCCTATCAGACCTCAGATCAGCCCACCCAGCCACTTAAAGACCATACTTACCTGTTCTGCGCTGCCGCTGCTGTCCGGTCCACGCTCCGCGCTCCTCTCTCTTCCCTGCCGGCACGCACTATGACCTGACGCTGCAGCGTCAGGTCATAGTGCGTGCCGGCAGGGAAGAGAGAGGAGCGCGGAGCGTGGGACCGGACAGCAGCGGCAGCGCAGAACAGGTAAGTATGGTCTTTAAGTGGCTGGGTGGGCTGATCTGAGGTCTGATGGGGTTCCCTACGTACAAGTGAGCGCTTCCTTATGGAAGCGCTCACTTGTATTCGCCCTATAAGACGCACCGCATTTTTCCCCCTACTTTTGGGGGAAAAAAAGTGCGTCTTTTAGGGCGAAAAATACGGTATGTTAAATTTCCCCCTTCGTGGTAAGAGGGTGCGGCCACAGCACAAGAAATGCACGTCCAGTCTCATTGCTGATCATGCAGATCTCTCCTGGTTACACCCAGGGAGCTAATTTTATTAGAAATACATGATGGTGTAATCACACCCCCCTTTGTCATCAATTTTAATATGTCCAATCACAATCATACAAGTTTACATTAAACAACAAATCCAAAGAATGATAATGGCAGCCAATGGGATACACATTACTTCATCTATCTGGGAAATTCCATATGCATATATTAACTTCTGCTAAGTTCCTGTTTTCCTACAGACATATCAAGTGATTATGAGTCATTTTTATTTTTAAGCATATGTGACATCTAATGGAGCTTAGAGATTATAAGATATAAGAGATATGTTTATAAGGAGATGGAGACCACCTAATAATGAAATATACAACCCTAGCACAATTGTGTTCACCAACTAACAAAATTTCTTTAACACTATGTACAGATAATGTAGTAGATGTCATCTGCAGTCCTATGTAACACCACAGATAACACAGTGATAACTCTATGAATGCATATACAGTAATATAGAAGTTCTTTCTCTGCCTTCCCACACTGAAATCCCACTTCCACTGTGCTTGCCACTAGGCAACTGTAAATACAGGACACACTTTAATGAGCCCTTTAGTAAACAGTCCTTTGCCGTGCCTGCTGTCCTGGACCTGGAGGCCCAGACCCCCTGGTGGTGCTTACCCTGTAGCCGCTGCTACGGCAGTAGTTAAGCCCCTGCTTCCACAGATTGCTGCCAGCATCGTGAGTGAATGGGAGTCACATTGTGACCTGCAAATTGACATACATGCAAGAAATGAGACCTGCTGGATTACTTGCAGGTTGCAATGTGACCTTATTTACTTTCATTTGTTATGATGCTGGTGCAGTGCCCTAGAGGACTACTGCAAAGGGTTAATTATTGCTAAAAGGGCTAATTTAATTTTGCTGAATTAAATGTCATGATTTGTTGCAAAAACACATATTTCTTTATGCACTGTGTATACCTAATAGTAATGTATGGGCAAAATATGGTTGACACAGGCAGATTTGGTTAGGCTACTAGGGTGATGGACTTTGCCTGTCCCCTGGTTAATGGAGTCTTAATTGAGCAGAGCTACAGACAAGACCTACTGTATATGTGCAAGCTCCTGCAAACTAGGCCAGAGTCCAGAGAACCTTTATCTCTGAGGCTACAACTGCCAGAAAAGATTCTTTATCATCAAAGTATCCCTGAAGAAAAGAGACCGGCCATCTTAGAAGGTCCAGAACCATTAAAACCATGCAAGATAACATCAGTAAGCTACTGCTGGTTTATGACAAAAGACTTTACTGCCGTGGAAAGGGATAATTGCTTTTGGCACCCACCATACTTTGAGACAGACTGGATTGATTTGGATCAAAATTCTGCACCCCTAATCTCAGGAATTGAGAAGGAGTTACAGTGCCTTGCAAAAGTATTCAGCCTCCTGGAACTTTTCAACCTTTTGCCACATCTTCATCGTCAGGCTTCAAACAAAAAGTTATAACATTTAAAATTTTAATATTATAAAATATTAAATTGTCACAATTGTGAAGTAGAACGAAATTTATTGGATCATTTAAACTTTTTTTGTAATAATAAAAAAGTTGGGCGTGCAAAATTATTCGGCCCCCATCCATTAATACTTTATTGCGCCACTTGGATTCAAGTCTGGACTCTGACTTGGCCATTCTAAGACCTGGATACGTTTATTTTTTAACCATTCCATTGTAGATTTTGCTTTATGTTTGGGATCATTGTCTTGTTGGAAGATAAATCTCCATCCTAGTCTCAGGTCTTTTGCAGACTCCAACAGGTTTTCATCCAGAATGGTCCTGTATTTGGCTCCATCCATCTTCCCATCAATTTTAATCATCTTCCCTGTCCCTGCTGATGAAAAGCAGGCCCAAACCATGATGCTGCCACCACCATGTTTGACAGTGGGGATGGTGTGTTCAGGGAGATGAGCTGTGTTGCTTTTACGCCAAACATATCGTTTTGCACTGTTTCCAAAAAGTTTGATTTTGGTTTCATCTGACCAGAGCACCTTCTTCCACATGTTTGGTGTGTCTCCCAGGTGGCTTGTGGCAAACTGTAAACGAGACTTTTTATGGATATCTTTGAGAAATGGCTTTCTTCTTGCCACTCTTCCATAAAGACCAGATTTGTGAAGTGTTCAGGGGCGGACTGGGAAATTAAAGTGGCCCTGGAAAAAATACTAAAAGCGGCCCGGTTTTGTAGTTGGGTCCAAATTGATGGAAGGCAGGGCTAGCAATACCATATTGCGGCACATTATACCACTCAATAGAGCCAAATACCACAGTCCATCACAAAATACTGCCAGCAGCACTAAATGCAGCCCCAAAAACTTCCACTGGGCGGCCGCGAGGAGGGCTCAGGCGGCCCACTGGGCATCGGCCCACCGGGAAATTTCCCTGTAAGGTCTATGGCCAATCCACCCCTGGAAGTGTTCGACTGATTGTTGTCCTATGGACAGACTCTCACCTCAGCTGTAGATCTCTGCAGTTCATCCAGAGTGATCATGGGCCTCTTGGCTGCATCTCTGATCAGTCTTCTCCTTGTTTGAGATGAACGTTTAGGGGGACGGTCAGGTCTTGGTAGATTTGCAGTGGTCTGATACTCCTTCCATTTCAATATGATCGTTTACACAGTGCTCCTTGGGATGTTTAAAGCTTGGGAAATCTTTTGGTATCCAAATCCGGATTTAAACTTCTCCACAACAGTATCACGGACCTGCCTGGTGTGTTACTTGGTCTTCATGATGCTCTCTGTGCTTTAAACAGAACCCTGAAACTATCACAGAGCAGCTGCATTTATACGGAGACTTGATTACACACAGGTGGATTCTATTTATCTTCATCAGTCATTTAGGACAACATTGGATCATTCAGAGATCCTCAATGAACTTTTGGAGTGAGTTTTCTGAACTGAAAGTAAATGGGCCGAATAATTTTGCTCGCCCCACTTTTCAGTTTTATTATTACAAAAAAAGTTTAAATGATCCAATAAATTTTGTTCCACTTCACAATTGTGACCCACTTGTTGTTGATTCTTCACCAAAAATTTAAAATGTTATATCTTTTTGTTTGAAGCCTGAAATGTGGCAAAAGGTTGAAAAGTTCCAGGGGGCCGAATACTTTCGCAAGGCACTGTAACAAGTATGCCTGTGGTTATCGTGGGAAGTTGCAAAATGTATTTAGAGTGAGACTCAGGGACTACTGCTACCATCATTGCCGCTGTCCATACAAAGACATTGGGGAGATACAAGCTCTGTGATATACCTCAAGACTGTACCAACTGTACAATTATACTACAACTCTCATCATCAGCCTAGATAGATTTTATTTATTGCAACCAACTGACCTGATTTTTGCCTCCATCATCCGCCGACCCCTACATCTACCCTCTTGCCTTGCATGCTGCCAACTGTTCACCATCAAGTGCATCCCCCCCCCACCAAGCAGGAGCCTCAAGTCCAGGGTGTGCCTGAGGAAAGATAAGACGCACCCTCCATTCACTGTACATAGCCCAGGGTGAAGATTGGCACCGTGAACTTCACCATCCTTCCACCCCTCTTCGGGTCAATGCACTGATAGTTCTACACTCCAGTCTTTGGCTGTGCAACATGATTCATGACTAAAGTTGCCCTTTAGCCCTACCCATACTCATTTCCTCTTTTAAGGCTGAGTTCACAATTGAATTATTTGGTCAGTTATTTCCATCAGTGATTGTAAGTCAAAGCCCGATGTGGGTCAAAAATACAGAACAGGAGGAGATCTTTCCATTATAGAGATGTAAGAGAGTTAACAGTCACAGACATAATGCGTTAACTAGATATGATAACTCAACAAGTATGACTGTTAACTCTGCTACATCTGTAACTTATCTATGTGTTGTCTTCATTAGTGGTTTTGGCTCACAATAACTGATGGAAATAAGTGACCAAATACAGTGACTGAAGTCATTTCTAACATATTTGCAAAAAATTAAATGTACTTTATTACTATTATTATTAGTGATGGTCGAGCACCCGGATGCTCGGGTGCTCTGGTGCTCTGGCCGAGCACTAGGTGGTGCTCGAGTGCTTGGCCGAGCACCCGAGTATAATGGGTGTCTATGGGACGACCCGAGCACTAAACCAGGCAACCCCTGCTCTGAAGAGGGGAAGGTGTCTGGTTCATGAAGTTGAGAAAATGGTGCAAACACCACTAAAACCCCCCAAAACCAAAGAGAACATTGATTTTAGAGGAAATATTGTTAGGAACATATATTTACTTGTACGTAAAGCGCAAGTGCTGCCAAAAATTACACGGAACAGGCACTCCGATACAACGGGTATAAAGGAAGGCCTCATTCACATTGTGGCACAATTGTTCTTGTCGTGGGACTCCTACACTCATAAAGCCTATGCACAAAGTGACAGGGCTGCCAAAAATTACAAGGAACAGGCACTCCAATACACCCTTTATTACACATAAAGGAGGGCATCAGACACACCTGTGAAAAATTATCATTGATGGCCTGCTGGTGAGCTGACCATCTAAAACATTATGGTTCATGGCCTGCTGGTCAGCAGTCCCTTGAAAACATTATGGTCGAGGGCCTGCTGATGAGCAGACCCTTGAAAACATTATGGTTGAGGGCCTGCTGAAATAATGAAAAAAGCTCCTCGGAATAACTGAAAGTGGCATCAGTTCTTTGCCCAGACTCTGCATGGTGGGAGGAAGGAGGATCAGGGTGAGGATGTGGTTGCCCAGACTCTTGGCTACTGAGACTGGACTTTGTGGAAGAGAGGGTGGTGCTTAACCGACTGGAAGCACTATCACCTGCAATCCAACCGACTACCTGCTCGCACTGGTGTGGCTGCAAGAGTTGTGTCTTGCGCTGCCCTGCAAACTGGGACAAGAAGCTAGAAGTTTTGGATGACTTTGTTTCTTGTGCTCTGCCAGATGTGCTCTGCACAGTATCACCGCGCTCAGAGCCATGGCCTCTGCCTGCACCATCAGCACGCCCACTTCCCCGTCCCTTACTGCTCGCCTTGCGCATATTTAATAGTATATGTGCAGCTTTGTCACAATTACAGTAGTGCAGATTTTTATTAAGTGTCTGATCAGAAAAATTTCACAGAATGTCAAATGTGTAGAATGCGCTAACGTTAAACAGTAGACACAGCACAGGTACTGTTGCCTTGATTAGCGGCAGAAACAATGACAACGGATGTCAGCTATATATTATACAGCAACGGTGGATTTCTCAAATCGTGCTGGGAATTACGGCTTGATTAACGGATGAACAAAAGGACAACGGATGTCAGCTATATATTATACAGTAACGGTGGATTTCACAAACCGTGCTGGGAATTACGGCTTGATTAACGGGTGAACAATAGGACAACGGATGTCAGCTATATATTATACAGTAACGGTGGATTTCACAAACCGTGCTCGGAATTACGGCTTGATTAACGGATGAACAATAGGACAACAGATGTCAGCTATATATTATACAGTAACGGTGGATTTCACAAACCGTGCTGGGAATTACGGCTTGATAAACGGATGAACAATAGGACAACAGATGTCAGCTATATATTATACAGTAACGGTGGATTTCACAAGCCATGCTGGGAATTACGGCTTGAATAACGGATAAACAATAGGACAACGGATGTCAGCTATATATTATATAGTAACGGTGGATTTCACAAATCATGCTCGGAATTACGGCTTGATTAATGGATGAACAATAGGACAACGGATGCCAGCAATATAGGGTACTGGAACACAAAGCTGCGCAGGTGGTATGAGGTTAAGCCACCTGCGCAAATTTTTTTGCACACACAAGAAAATAAAAAAATGTGGCCAGATATAACAGTAGCCCTTAAAAGGGCTTTTGGGTCTTTTCTGCAGCAATAACTATCCCTGCCTAGCCAATTCTGTCCCTACAGAAGTCACCAGCGCAAATTTTTTTTGTGGCAATAAACAAAATAATAAACTGTGGCCAGTATCAGAGTAGCCCTTAAAAGGGCTTTTGGGTCTTTTTCAAAGAAATACTATCCCTGCCTAGTGATCTTCTCTCCCTACACCATCTGTTCCTGCTTGCAGCAGCTCTCCCTGTCTAATACTGGCCGGGTCACATGTCACCGGGTGCTATATAGCACCCGATGATGCGTTCCCGGCCAGCCAATCAGTATAATGCCAGTAGCTAACATGGCTACTGGCATTACACTGAATGTCATACCTCCCAGCACGCTAATTGGCTAATTAGCGTTCGGGGAGGGGACTCGAGCATGGCGATCGACTACACGCGGTGTTCGGCTGAACACCGAGTGTACCCGAGCGCCGGCATGCTCGGCCGTACAGCGAGTTTGGCCGAGCATGCTCGCTCAACACTAATTATTATCATTTACCTTAAATTTTCCTTACTTCTCCTTCCTTACTTCTCATACTTAGCTACCCTAATGAGCTTTGCATTGAATCTCTCCAGCTGAGCACTATAATCTATTTTCCGATATATATTAAACATCTTTGTAAATGTAAAAATCCTCCTTAGCAAGTTTACACATACATACAGAATATCTGTATCAAGTCTCCTAAATGTGAAGGCATCCAAGGATCACTGCATTATTTCTCTTAGCTATAACAATTATCTAAGATATCCAGGTGTCATAGGCTGACCTTAATCTCAAAATGCTGTGTTATCTATGTATTAAAATTGGTTGTTAAATGCTTAAAAACCTTGAATTTCAGTTTATCTCCATAGGGATTAAGAGAATCCAGCATCATAGCCATGTACAGGATGAACATCATCTCAAAATCTTTAATAAGTCACATGCGGAAGGATTTTAGACTGAATGTTCTCTGGGTGTTTTCAGTCGTTTTATGCTTCATTCTTATTTAATGGGATTTGGTCTGTGGGAAAGGCCTTTTATATAATATTAAAACTGCAGAAGTGGTATTTCTAACCATAAAACGAATGTGAGAGCAATTGTCTTTGAAAGTTTCATTTAACTTAGACATCATTTTGTATAAATAAGATAACCCTCTACTTGCCATAAAGACCTTTCAGAAATGGTTTTACGTTACTTTCGTGTATTTGAAAGGTCAGTCAAGTTACTAACAGGAGATTTGATCCGAAGCTCTGAGCATTTACAAATCATGCACAGACACTATTTATCTATCTGTCCCTATCTGTCTATCCATCATTAATAATTCTATTTATTAATATACAATACATTCAGAAAGTCTTTTTTTTTTTACATTTTGTTATGTTGTGGCTTTATGTTAAAATAAAAATGCTAGAAATAAAAAAAAATCAAGTTTACCCCCATCATTATGCACTTAAAGAGGGTCTGTCACCCGAATCAAGCCTACCCTAGCAGGCATATAGCCTAATAGGGCTGATGACACAGACAAAAACCATACCTTTATTTCTCATGTAGTAGGTGTGGCAGAAAAAGCAACTTTTAAAAATATGCAAATGAGGAATATAAGCACTTGGAGGCGGGCTTATGCCTTCCGAGCACTGCTTTTGTGATGTCCCCATGTTCTTTGATTGACAGCGCTAGAGCTACAGCGCTAGATACACACAAGCTAGGAAGGAAGGATCCAGTGCGCATGAGTGTGCAGGCCCAGAATATCAGGGTCAGGTCTAGTGCTGTCAATCAAAGGACATGGGGGCGTGATTAGGTGCAGAAGGCCAGCATTAGCAAAGAATGGGGGCGTTGTAAAAGCAGTGCTCAGAAGGCATAAGCCCCCTTCTGAGTGCTTGAATTCCTCATTTGCATATTTTTAAAAGTTTCTTTTTCTGCCTCACCAGACCTACTGCATGAGAAATAAAGGTATGGTTTTTGTATGTGTCATCAGCCCTACCAGGCTATATGCCCGGTGGGGTATGCTTGATCCGGGTGACAGAACCTCTTTAATCCCCCTTAATAAAAAATAAACACAGGAATGTTTGCAAATTTATTTAAAAGAAAAAACTAACATTTTGAATGTCCATAAGTATTCAGACCCTTTGCTCTGGGGCCTTACAATTCCCTTTGAGATGTTTCTACACCTTGTTTCTATTACTTAAATATGTAAATTCAGTAGATTGGACATGATTTGTAAAGACACAACCCTATCTATATAAGGTCACGCAGCTGGCAATGCCTTGAATTGTCTGGTGCTTCTATTTTTATATTTTTTAACTATCCATCCATCTGTGTCTACCTAGTGAGAGAGCGGTTAACATTGAGTTAAATGGTCCACTTCTTTCTGCCACAAGGAGGCACTACATATGAATTTATTATTGAGTTGAATTGTAGTTGCATCAATTCCTATGCAGTAAGCTTCCTTTAATGATATCAGAAAACAGATCACTGACCCATTTAACAAATTCTGGACATCTTAAAATGAAATAAAAAGGGCAGGTCAGAAACCCTTCAGATCCTAATATTAGTACTTACCTAATTTATTAACTCATTAACAACCAGGCCTGTTTAGATCAATGTATTTGTATAAAGGCTTGTTATTTGTGACATTAGTTGTACTTTTAATGACACCATTTTGGGTACATATGAGTTATAGTTTTAGATTTTTTTCCCATTATCTAAAGAAGTTCATAATGAATAATTATGACACTTTGGGGTTTGCTGCCATGTATCTTTAAGAATGGAAATATGCAGAGTGCAGACAACTTGCAGGTTCATCTTTTCACACATGCACTAGCTCTGCACAATATAATGTTCCTCATCAATCATGTAGATAACTGCACTCATAACATTTATGAATAATGGATTTTCTTTCATTTATTTTGAAGATTGTGATCTCTAAATGCATTTCTGTAGACATTTACTTAGTAACTGATACTATTGGCTTTAAAGGGTTATTCCCATCTCCTAACTACAGCATTTTCTCCCCCGCCACTCTGCTCCTCATTCCTTTGCTGTGTCTGTTATGTGGGTGGCACACATGCAAGCACGCTCCCTGCTGTACATTAATGTTGACAGCATAAGGAGTTTGCAAACAGTGAGGTGACAGGGACAAACAGTATGATGATGTTCCCACTTAGGATTTACCACTGTTGGCTCCCGTCAAAGTCTGTGGCTCCATCAGTGTCCTCTGGGGGGATATGGAGAGGGTTGGAGGCTCACCTGGCATGCATTCATACAGAAATGACATCTGACCATTTGACAATGACATTTGACAATGACCATCTGACAATGACATTGCTCATTTAGGGAAGATTTCCTGAAGGGACCTTCTGGTGCATGCATTCAACAGATGCCATTGAGTGGCATCCATCCTCCAAAGGTGGGGTGAATGGATATCTCTATACGGGATACTGCAGACTATTCTGTATCTACTAGAGGACAAAAAATACAATATTTTGACCACAGTTGGTATAACAGGCAGGCTCGGACTGGCCCACAGGGGTACAGGCTCCTAGTCTTCCACCCCCTGCACAAGAGCCACATAACACAGTAGATTTCCTGCACCACATACATGTATTCAATGTACAGCACCTCAACCAGCCTATGTTCATATAAAAAACTTGACTAGAGTATTAAAGAAACTCCCCAGTATTATAGACAAGATCAGAGCTGAGATGACATCTAGGTATAAAGGAAAGCTGACAGTATCCTCTTCTCCCCAGGACATAACTTCTCAAAGCTGCTGCAGGGACCCCCATATTCAATCATCTGGCAGCATCTTGCTGCTGTGTGAGCATATGGTGGGCCCCAAAATAAATTTTACTGGTGGGCCCTAGGCACCCCAGTCCAACACTGATAACAAGGTCCTGGTTTCCCTATAAAAGCATCTGATTGCCGGGGTATACCAGCAGTGGGATTCCCAGTGATCAACTTATTGTCAAGAGATCCTTCTCACAAGTATGGCCTGTCCAAAGTGGAGTTTCTCTTAAAATGTCTGCTCTGCCTCAGCTCAGTGGGTGGTCTTATCAATGATTGACAACCTTCCTTTTATGTGTGTCAGTCAGAAAGACTGCCCACTGGATTTACATGAATAAAATGCAAGCTATACTGAATATTATTTGTTAAGCTCCTTCTGTTCTATACCATTTAGCCTGCAGATAGGACTGGATGTGCAACAGGTTAATATACACAAATAAACCAATCAATCCAATAAGAATATATATTACTTACAAGTTATATATCAGTCCTAAGTAAAATCAATGAATAAAAAGTAGTAATCCACAGAAAGGAATGGTAGGTCAGTACTTCCCTGTATTGCCATGCAATTAGGCCAATCCGCGGTGGTGCCTGCAGTGTTGGGCTCCAGCCTGTTGGGCCCCCAAATCTAGTAAAGGAAAGAGATGCTGTGGCACTCCAACGTCTTCAATTATTCAAGGTTTTTATTCAGCAAACACAAATAGCAACGTTTCGACCAACATAGGTCTTTATCAAGCCCTTGATAAAGACCTATGTTGGTCAAAACGTGGCTATTTGTGTGTGCTGAATAAAAACCTTGAATAATTGAAGACGTTGGAGTGCCACAGCATCTCATTCCTTTACTAAAAAGTAGTAACATATACCGCAAAGTAATCTTTATTAATGCATATATTATATAATAAACATGAAAAGCATCACAATGAATGTAAATATAGTGCCTTGCGAAAGTATTCGGCCCCCTCGAATTTTTCAACCTTTTGCCACATTTCAGGCTTCAAACAAAAAGATATAACATTTTAAATTTTTGGTGAAGAATCAACAACAAGTGGGTCACAATTGTGAAGTGGAACAAAATTTATTGGATCATTTAAACTTTTTTTGTAATAATAAAACTGAAAAGTTGGGCGTGCAAAATTATTCGGCCCATTTACTTTCAGTTCAGAAAACTCACTCCAGAAGTTCATTGAGGATCTCTGAATGATCCAATGTTGTCCTAAATGACTGATGAAGATGAATAGAATCCACCTGTGTGTAATCAAGTCTCCGTATAAATGCACCTGCTCTGTGATAGTCTCAGGGTTCTGCATCATGAAGACCAAGGAACACACCAGGCAGGTCCGTGATACTGTTGTGGAGAAGTTTAAAGCCGGATTTGGATACCAAAAGATTTCCCAAGCTTTAAACATCCCAAGGAGCACTGTGCAAGCGATCATATTGAAATGGAAGGAGTATCAGACCACTGCAAATTTACCAAGACCCGGCCGTCCCTCTAAACTTTCATCTCAAACAAGGAGAAGACTGATCAGAGATGCAGCCAAGAGACCCATGATCACTCTGTCTCAATCAGTCGAACAAGTCACAAATCTGGCCTTTATGGAAGAGTGGCAAGAAGAAAGCCATTTCTCAAAGTTATCCATAAAAAGTCTCGTTTACAGTTTGCCACAAGCCACCTGGGAGACACATCAAACATGTGGAAGAAGGTGCTCTGGTCAGATGAAACCAAAATCGAACTTTTTGGAAACAATGCAAAACGATATGTTTGGCGTAAAAGCATCACAGCTCATCACCCTGAACACACCATCTCCACTATCAAACATGGTGGTGGCAACATCATGGTTTGGGCCTGCTTTTCATCAGCAGGGACAGGGAAGATGGTTAAAATTGATGGGAAGATGGATGGAGCCAAATACAGGACCATTCTGGATGAAAACCTGTTGAAGTCTGCAAAAGACCTGAAACTAGGATGGAGATTTATCTTCCAACAAGACAATTATCCCAAACATAAAGCAAAATCTACAATGGAATGGTTCAAAAATAAACGTATCCAGGTCTTAGAATGGCCAAGTCAAAGTCCAGACATGAATCCAATTGAGAATATGTGGAAAGAGCTGAAAACTGCTGTTCACAAACGCTCTCCATCCAACCTCAAAGAGCTCGAGCTGTTTTGCAAGGAAGAATGGGCAAGAATTTCAGTCTCTAGATGTGCAAAACTGATAGAGACATACCCCAAGCGACTTGCAGCTGTAATCGCAGCAAAAGGTGGCGCAACAAACTATTAACGCAAGGGGGCCAAATAATTTTGCACGCCCCACTTTTCAGTTTTATTATTACAAAAAAAGTTTAAATGATCCAATAAATTTCGTTCCACTTCACAATTGTGACCCACTTGTTGTTGATTCTTCACCAAAAATTTCAAATGTTATATCTTTTTGCTTGAAGCCTGAAACGTGGCAAAAGGTTGAAAAGTTCCAGGGGGCCAAATACTTTCGCAAGGCACTGTACAATTTGCGAATATTGTTAGTCATTTTGCTGCAAAGGTTACAACATCATGAAGAAGTAATATAAATACCCACTGTCCTACTAAAGTAACCAGTCACCTTATATGCTATAATATAAAGTGAATATACTGCAAGTGCAAATGTGCTTCTACAGTATAGTCCCAAATCAAAAGTAAGGGGGCTAGTAAGGAAAGCATAATAACTTAAGGAATACTAGAGATGTGATTCGGCCGATTCACAGAAGCTCGGCAAGAAATTTTATTCATTATGAATTTATTTGTCACAAATCACTATAAATTAGGTATACCCATATGTCACATTGGGAATGTATGGAGCGAGCTGCTGCAGTTAGCACCTAGCCACAATGACGGGGAGTGGCGATCACACTGAACGCTGTCATTTAACCCCTCAGATACCTCGATCAACACCGATAATGGCATCTGTGAGGTAAGGCAGAGCCATGAAGGGAAATTGCGGTGAAATCGGATTAGTTACCTTGGCAGCCTGGATGCATCTGAAGCTTCCCATGACTGCCATGGTAACCCCACCCCCTCCCATGCTGCGATGTGCACAAGGCGCAGCTCAGCAAAGAGCACGTGAAAATCCTAGTCATCTTAATAGATCTCTAAAAGATCCTAGGTTCTAGCCCCCCTAAGGGGGTTAAAAGTTGTTAAAAAAAAAAAAAAAAAACACTGTGAAAGCACCCACCTTTCCCAATTTTTCAAATAAAATATATAAACAATAAAGAAATAAACATATTAGGTATCACCTCTTCCGAAAATGTCTGAACTATTAAAAAATTTTTTAAAATTGCACTGATCATAGTAATGGAAAAAAAATTAAAAACACAAGATTCACAGTTTTTTTAATCACCTTTTGCCCCCCATTTAATAACAGTGATCAGAAAGTCGGACGTATCATAAAAATTGTACCAATACAATCTACAGTTCTTCCTGCAAAAAACAAACCCCCATACAGCTCGGTAGACTGAAATATTAAAAAGTTATCGCTGTCATAAAATGGTGATGAACAGAAAATTTAGTTTTTTTTTCCCAAGGTTTTTATTTTTTTAAAAGTAGTAAAACAAAAAAAGTGCAAGTTTGATATCGCCATATTCGGATTAAGCCGCAGAATAAGGATGTCATTGTTAGCGCACAGTGAACACTGTGATGCAGGGACAGATTGGGAGCTTGGCATACCCAATTCTCCAACCACTCTGCTCTCCTGCCTATAGGTGGGAGCCCTTCTTCTACCATCTGCTTTTCCTCCTTTTCCACATCAGAGAATATATCATCAGGAACATCCAGCCCCTCCTCTCTGTGCATCTTGCTGACTTTTCTAGGACATGGAGACCAAGAAGGATGATTTGGAAGAAGTAAAGCCATCAAAACATGAGGATGGTCATCATTAAGACCCGCCTCCCCTAAGGGGTGCAGACTGGATGGTATTGGTTGGCACGCTGGCAGTGGAATAATAAAGGCTTCCATCTTATTAGTATTGATAATTTCATATTATTATTTATTTGAAAGTGCCATTAATTCCATGGTGCTGTACATCAAGAGAGGGTTACACAAACATAATATAAAAGTGCAATAAACAAAGAAACTATTAACTACTGATTTAGGAATTAAGGAAGTAAATGAAGGAATAAATAAATAAAACTGAAGCAGAATTTTTTTTTTTGCTAACATAATGTATTAGCTAGAGATGAGCGAAGATTTGAAAAATTTGATTCGGCCGATTAGCCTAAGTTCGCCAACAAGTTTGATTTGTTCCAAATTATTTTGTCATGAACCGCGATAAATCTGGTATACCCAGGCCACTCTGCCTAATCATATCCTTCCCACTTGGTGACCCAATCTCACTGTGAAGGCTTGGAAGTTAAACTGCAGGGAGCATGCAGGGAGAGTGAAGGGTACAGTGTTTAAGGGTTTTAGGACATAGTCAGATATCAGAGTCAAGTATCAAAATAATGCCAGTGTGATACCTGACCCTGACACCTGACCCTGGACTTCATGCGTCAGGGTGGCAATGACTTTTAGCTTCATTGTGCTTTACATATGCTGAATCACATAGATAAAGAAAACCACTCAGGTTACTGTCTAAACCTATAGCTTAGTGGTTAGACACTTGCCTCCCATGTAGACTTCTGGGGTTCAAAGCCCCTATTGGTCTTTAACGAAAAATTACATTTTATTGAGCCCTAGAAAAGAGGCAAATTCAAGTGATGTGTGACCCTTGATGACTGATTAAAATAAAATGTAAATTTTTTTTGAAGACGACAGGGGTTTTGAACCCCAAAAGTCCACATGGGAGGCAAGTGTCTAACCACTGAGCTATAGGTTTAGACAGTAACCTGAGAGATTTTCTTCATCTATGTGATTCAGCATATGTAAAGTACAATGAAGCTAAAAGTCATTGCCACCCTGACGCTTAAAGTCCAGGGTTAGGTGTCAGGTGTCAGAGTCAGGTGTCAGGGTCAGGTGTCAGAGGTCAGGTGTCAGGGTCAGTTGTCAGGTGTCAGGGTCAGGTGTCACACTGGCATTATTTTGATACTTGATTCTGATATCTGACCATGTCCTAATGAACACTGTAGAAGGGAGAGTGTATCAACGTGTACATCAATGTGCAGTGCAACAATATCCACAGCTAATCTGTTCTGTTAGGCACCATCCAAAATAAGCGCAGAACAACATTGTTCTGTCCAGTAATAGTATTAATGAATGGGGTCCATCACTTGCCATATTTTATAGCTATTTGATAGCTCCAGTGGTGCCGTTATTTTCTTTGTTCTGCTTCTATGACAGAGGAGAATGGATAGCGCTGGTGTGAACCTGGCCTTAGCTGTAGTTACTTTGCATTTAGTATTACAGGCAGGTCAAATTAATTGCTGTGTACCAAGGTCGTCAACCAGAATTTTTCTTTTTTTCTGGACAATTTATCCCAAAATCACAGACAGCCGAAAAATTGGAAAATAATAATGAATGATAATTATTACTTATCAGTAATACATGTCTATAGCTCAATATACTGAATGATAAAACCTCATTACTAGCCTTTATTGTGAGCTGTAAAATGATATCACCAAAATAATCTAGTCAAGTACCCCCAGCCTAAAAATAAAATAACGGACACGTCTATTTTTTTCATGGGCACATGGACATAACTGTGCAGTACACCAAGGTTCAAGTAGTCTTCAGCCGTGGCAGTAACAGTGTGCACCAAGATTTATGGCTAATCTCTTCTGTTAACCCTTTTACTCCCGGAGGTTTTTTCGTTTTTTTTTTTTTTTCCTTGTCAAATCTTGACCCCTATAACGTTTTGGTATTTATGTGTACAGAGCTGTATGGGGGCTCATTTTTTGCGGGATGATCTGAAGTTTTTATTGATACCATTCTGGGGTATATGACTTTTTGATCACTTTTTATTTAATTTTTTTTAGAAAAAAAAAGCGACAAAAAACGGCAAATCGCCATTTGGACGCTTTTTTCCGCCACACAATTCGCCGTATTGGAATTTTTTTTTATATTTTAAAACTACGGGCGTTTTCGGTCACGGTGATACCCATGATGTCTATATTTATTGTTATTTAGGTATTTATTTTTTAATTATACGGAAAGGGGGGTGATTTGAACTTTTATATCTTTTTTATTTTTTATATATTTTTTATTATTTATTTTTTTTAATTTTTTTTTTACTATTTGAAAGCTCAAATATGGGCTTATATATTGTGGCTTTTTTTTTTCTTTATGAGCAATCAGGGATTTTCTAGACTCAGAAATCCAAGAATTGCTCATTTCTTATCCTGGCCTGCCATCTAGTGGCCAGAATAAGAATTGCACTTTGAAAACTGTAATCCTCACCAGCGAGGATTACAGTTTTCATATGGTGTACAGACACCCCGATTGGCCACACGCAACTAGATGCCGTGATCACATCTAAACGCCCAGGAAGACGCCGCCGATGGCAGTAAGTAGCGGCAGGTCTCTGCTGTTAGAAACAGCAGAGACTTGCCGGCCATGACGCCCACCGCACTTGCGAGCGGGCGCCATGTGCCCGCATCCCCCCAGCGCCGTACATGTACGGCGCTGGGCGCGAAGGGGTGAAACAAAAAGAAATGAATACAGCACCCTTCAGTAAAGAAAAAAACTGGTTCACGCTCCTGCAGGAACTGTGTTCAAATGGCTTCTTAGTGGAACAAAATAAAGAAACGTGGGGCAGCGCCAATAAATTACTAGTGAAAGGAAAAAGTTCTTTTAATCCATGTTGTGGCAGTCCAAACACATGCTTTTTAATCCCTTCTGTTAGCTGTTATCAGTATTACAGGTCACTGTTACCATTAGGTCTAATTTATTGTCATGAACTTAAATGTGCAGTGTACCAAGATTCAAGTAGTGGCCCCATGACAGAGTGGGGAGAGTGGCAGCAGCAGTAACAGTGACAGTAGTGGCCCCATGACAGAGTGGGGAGGGTGGCAGCAGTGGCAGTAGTGGTGACAGCAGTCGCCCTATGACAGAGTGGTGAGGATGGCAACAGTAGCAGTGACAGTAGTGGCCCCATGACACAATGGGAGGGTGTCAGCAGTAACAGTGACAGCAGCAGCAGTGGCACTAAGGCTGTATTCATTTCACCGTTTATTTTTCTGTTCTTCTGATCCACCGGAAGAACCAAAAAACAAATACAAGGATTCTGTGTTTTGAGCATCTGCAAGGCCAATTTCACACCATCATATTTGGTGAGTATTTTGCATCAACAAGATGAGGGTTTTATAGGGATGTGACTTCACTGGGGGAGGCTAACTGCGGATAGTCTTCTTACTGTCACTTTGTAACCTGTGCAGCTGCCATTTTAGGAAACACTGATTTGTTCCCATGAAGCACAAGGAAATTCGGATTTGGTGTGAATCGAAGCTTTCCTAAAGTTCTGACTAAATTCCGCTTCAGATGGTTCATTTCGCTCAACAACAAGACATAACTGTCCACAGACACCTTAACAATAACAGTACTAAATATACAGACTCATATGGGCTAAAAAGCAATGCAGCAACAGACCACCAATGTGATACCCTGATGCGCGTTGTGAAGTCAGCATTTTCAAGGGGTAATGAGTGATTGAAACAGATAGAAAGATATTAGTAGAAAAAACCGGGTGAGCATAAATGGTGTGGACCGACAGCTTTAGAGGACAACCCCAGCCTGATGTGAGAAGTAGTCTCTTCGTGCATCGTGGTAACAAATCACTTTTGCTAAAATGGTGGCTAGAGTTGTGTTAGAAAGAATGGAAAAAAAAAACTCATCTACTTGCTCGTGCAGAGGCAGTAAACTCCCCTTAAAAAGACCTGCTTCAACAGGTCTTTTCCAATCAAGAAAGGAGCGGACTGCCTGTGTGCGAGCAAGTGGATGAGTTGAGTGAATTTTTTTTTAAACCCAAAAGGCCATAATGCACTAGCGCATTACAGTTTTTAACATAAAAACAAATAAAATATAGATCAATGAATAGACCATTCCAAATCTTCATGTAACCACATGAAGAACGAAAAAAGGGAACCAACCCAAGTTACCGATCCAAATTTTCCACGAAGACAATACACATGGAGGACAAGAAGAAACAGTCCCACAAAGGGGTTATCCCAGGGGCGGACTGGGAACTAAAAGTGGCCCCGTTTTGTAGTTGGGTCTAAATTGATGAAAGGCAGGGGCAGCAATACCATATTGTGGTACATTATACCACCCCAACCGAGCCAAATACCACAGTCCATCACAACGTACTGCCAGCAGCACAAAATACATCCCCAAAAACTTCCACTGGCCAGCCATGAGCAAGGCCCAGGTGGCCCACTGGGCATCGGCCCACCGGGAAATCTCCCTGTAAGGTCTATGGCCAATCCACCCCTGGGTTATCCTGAAAATGATAATCTATCCTCAGGATAGGTCATCATTATCATATCGGCGGATGTCCGACACCTGGTAAACTTGCTGATCAGCTCTTTCAGGAAGCTACTTTCATTTGATCTCCAGTAAGCACTGTGCCCTCCCAGCAACTTACCAAGCACAGCGCTGTGCATTACATAGCAGCTGTGCTTGGTATTGTAGCTCAGCACCATGGAATTGAATGGGGCTGAGCTGCAACTAGTCTATTCAACTTATGTATGGTGACGGCACTGACCTAGGAAGAGGCCAAGATGCTCACAGAGCCGAAAAAACTGGGACCCCGCTGATCTGATATTGATGACCTATCCTCAGGATATATCTTTTCCTGGATAACCACTTGAAAGGACGGAAAAAAAGGAGCCAAACCAACTAAAGAATAATAAATTTAAAAAAGAGAAACAAAAATGAGTATAACAAATACAATAGCAAAAAAAAAAATATTGGAAATAATATAATAAATCAACTAAAAAATTATGTAAAAATAGAAAAAATGATTGCTATGAACTAGAGATGAGCGAGCACTAAAATGCTCGGGTGCTCGTTATTCGAGTTGAACTTTTCCCGATGCTCGGGTGCTCGTTTCGAATAACGAACCCCATTGAAGTCAATGGGAGACTCGAGCATTTTTGCAGGGGACCAAGGCTCTGCCTAGGGAAGGCTGGGTGAAAACCTGGAAACCTCAGAAAATGATGGAAACACCACGGAAATGGACAGGAAACAGCAGGGGCAGCATGCATGGATGCCTCTGAGGCTGCCTAATCCCACCATTACCCCAAATTCTCCTAGTGGGGCATGTGTGGTATCGATTCTTCTAAGTTTAAAATCGTATACGTCCCCTATCTTGGGACCCTATATTTCATGGATTTTTCGACCACGGAAAAGGAAAAAGAGCTTGCTCTGGCCAGGGGAGTGTCTTTCCTACTGCAGCTAAGGGGACGTGTCCATGCTCTGCCTATCACAGGTCAGGAGGCAATTAAAAGAACCAAAAAAAAAATCTGTACAATATCTAATACGTCCCCTATCCGGGTAAATTGTTTGGAGAGAGGGCCTGTAGGTGGGGGGCAGGCTGGGGGGAAGGAGGTTGAGCTGGAAGAGCCAGAGGAGTGCCCCCTGGGCTAGGGTGTGTGGTGGTGACAACAGCCGGATGGATTTGGAAAAACTCTAGTATCAACCGGTACGGTATCGATTCTTCTCAGTTTAAAATCGTATACGTCCCCTATCTTGGGACCCTATATTTCATGGATTTTTCGACCATGGAAAAGGAAAAAGAGCTTGCTCTGGCCAGGGGAGTGTCTTTCCTACTGCAGCTAAGGGGACGTGTCCATGCTCTGCCTATCACAGGTCAGGAGGCAATTAAAAGAAGAACCAAAAAAAACATCAGTACAATATCTAATACGTCCCCTATCCGGGTAAATTGTTTGGATAGAGGGCCTGTAGGTGGGGGGCAGGCTGTGGGGAAGGAGGTTGAGCTGGAAGAGCCAGAGGAGTGCCCCCTGGGCTAGTGTGTGTGGTGGTGACAACAGCCGGATGGATTTGGAAAAACTCTAGCATCAACCGGTACGGTATGTATTCTTCTGAGTTTAATACAGTATACGGCACCTATCCGGAAAAATAGTTTGGAGAGAGAGATAGAGAGGAAAAAGACGTGCAGTATGGAGCAATTACACGGAAACTATTAGATTAGGCAGACGTGGTCTGCTTAATTGCAACCCAGACAAATTAGAGAAAGAGAGGAAAATGACGTATTTTTAAAAGTGACGTTCAGTATAGATCAGGGGTGCACAACGTTTTCTGGGTGGGGGCCACATTGTCCGACTGAACCAACGTCAAGGGCCGAAAATAAAATTTAAAGGGGTATTACCAACTGAAATACTGTATTTATGGCAGATTGAACACACAGTGTATACCATTAATGTCTAGTTACAGTTCCAGGAGTCCCATCTAATGGGAGAAATACATGAAAAATGCATGTGAGCAGCCACAAAACATGGACATACATGTCTGTTACCAGATGGATGGGGCCACACAGAATGGTATCAAGGGCCGCATGTGGCCCCCGGGCCGCAGGTTGTGCACCCCTGGTATAGATCAAGTGTGGTATGTGTTCTATGTATACTACTCAGTTTAATACCGTATATGGCAGCTATCCGGAAAAATAGTTTGGAGAGAGAGAAAGATAGGAAAAATACGTAAATTGTTTGGAGAGAGGGCCTGTAGGTGGGGGGGCAGGCTGGGGGGAAGGAGGTTGAGCTGGAAGAGCCAGAGGAGTGCCCCCTAGGCTAGCGTGTGTGGTGGTGACAACAGCCGGATGTAGCTAGAATGACGACACAGGACCCCAACTTAAAAATTTAGCATCAACCGGTACAATTGTCAATTATGAGCTCGATCAAGTGTGGCATGACTTTTTATATGTGGATTGCATGTGGTAACGTACTCCCTGGAACCCCATAGTCACCCCTTCTCTGATGTGCTACCCCAGAACATTCTCTGCCCCAATTCGCAAGACCTTTTGCAGTCTCCGTGTGCTGACAGTGGGGATTTACCAGCGTTGTCTGAGGAGGTGGTGGACAATGGCGAGACACAGGTGTCGGGGGGTGAGGTAGTTGTATGGGAAGCAAGTTACAGTGGGGACTCCTTGGGGGGACTTTCTCATGATGGGACAGATTCAACTTGGGTGGATCAGACACAGGAACAGATCAATATTTTTTTTTTTGTGTTTATTTAACTTTTATTTAGCACAAATAACCACAGAGATATTTATTCGTTATCTTTGCTGCGCAGTCTGGCGTTGGGGTTCGTCACTTTGATGGCGAGCTGTGCCGCTCTCTCCAGAATGGTCTTTGGGTTCTTAGATGGAGACGTTGTGGGCGATATCTGCACAGAAGGACTTGTTGCTCATCAACAGAACCTCGAGCTCCTTGACATTGTGGACCAGAAATTTGCGTAACCCTGTGGGCAGCATGTGTTTGGTCTTCTTGTTGCTACCGTATCCAATGTTGGGCAATATAGATACGCAGGTAATATTATTTTTCACACCTATCCCAAAAATAAAATTTACGCAGTTTGCGCAAATAAAACTGGAACTGGAGAGAGGGCCTGTAGGTGGACCTCCGGAAAAATTGTTTGGAGAGAGGGCCTGTAGGTGGACCTCCGGAAAAATTGTTTGGAGAGAGGGCCTGTAGGTGGACCTCCGGAAAAATTAATTGGAGAAAGGGCCTGTAAGGTGGACCTCAGGAAAAATTGTTTGAAGAGAGGGCCTGTAGGTGGACCTCCGGAAAAATTGTTTGGAGAGAGGGCCTGTAGGTGGACCTCTGGAAAAATTGTTTGAAGAGAGGACCTGTAGGTGGACCTCCGTAAAAATTGTTTGGAGAGAGGGCCTGTAGGTGGACCTCTGGAAAAATTGTTTGGAGAGAGGCCCTGTAGGTGGACCTCCGGAAAAATTGTTTGGAGAGAGGGCCTGTAGGTGGACCTGCAGAAAAATTGTTTGGAGAGAGGGCCTGTTGGTGGACCTCCGGAAAAATTGTTTGAAGAAAGGGCCTGTAGGTGGACCTCCGGAAAAATTGTTTGGAGAGAGGGCCTGTAGGTGGACCTCCGGAAAAATTGTTTGGAGAGAGGGCCTGTAGGTGGACCTCCGGAAAAATTGTTTGGAGAGAGGGCCTGTAGGTGGACCTCCGGAAAAATTGTTTGGAGAGAGGGCCTGTAGGTGGACCTCCAGAAAAATTGTTTGGAGAGAGGGCCTGTAGGTGGACCTCCGGAAAAATTGTTTGGGGAGAGGGCCTGTAGGTGGACCTCCAGAAAAATTGTTTGGAGAGAGGGCCTGTAGGTGGACCTCTGGAAAAATTGTTTGTAGAGAGGGCCTGTAGGGGCCCTCCTGAAAAATTGTGGTAAAAGAGTGCCAGTTGGACCTCTGAAAAATGGCGTTTTTTTGATCAGCATTAGGCAAAGACAATATGGAGGAGGAGGAGTAGGAGGAGTAGAGAAGAGGAATCGGATACATAAGTAATGTTAATCTTTAGCTGCTTTCCCCCGGAGGAGATTTGAATTCCGGTGAAATCCAGGCTTTGTTCATTTTAATAAGCGTCAGCCTGTCAGCGCTGTCAGTTGACAGGCATGTACGCTTATTGGTGATGACGCCACCAGCTGCACTGAATACCCGCTCTGACAGTACGCTAGCGGCAGGGCAGGACAGGCCAGCACCTCCAAGGCGTACAGCGCCAGTTCAGGCCACGTGTCCAGCTTTGAAACCCAGTAGTTGTATGGAGCAGAGTGATCGCTACGGACGTTGGTATGGTCAGCTAGGTACTCCCTCACCATCTTTCTGTACAGCTCCCCCCTACTCTGCCTAGACTGGGGACAGGTGACAGTGTCTTGCTGGGGTGACATAAAACTGGCAAAGGCCTTGGAGAGCGTTCCCCTGCCAGAGCTGGACAAGCTGCCTGCTCGCCTCCTCTCCCCCGCTACTTGGCCCACAGAACCAAGCCATCTGCCGCTAGCAGCGTCAGATGGGAAGAATTGTTTCAGCTTGTGCACCAGGGCCTGTTGATATCTAGTCACTCTCATACTCCTTTCCTCTGCAGGGATGAGAGTGGAAAGGTTCTGCTTGTACCGTGGGTCCAGGAGAGTGAACACCCAGTAATCGGTGTTTGAAAAAATTCTTCTAACGCGAGGGTCACGGGATAGGCAGCCTAACATGAAGTCTGCCATGTGCGCCAGAGTCCCAACACGCAAGAATTCCCTCTCCTCACTGGCCTGACTCTCCATTTCCTCCTCCTCCTCCTCCAAGTCCTCCTCTTCAGCCCATACACGCTCAAGAGTTAAGGACTGAGCACTGGTACCCTCTACTGTCTCGCCGACATTCTCCTCCTCTTCCTCCTGATACGCTGAGACATGCTCTGGCTGCGACGTATCTGTCTGCAAGCGTCCGACTTGATGCTGAGCCATGGTGAGGCTGATAATGGCAGCTGACTCTGTGTTGACTCGGCTGTGACCTCCTTGTCTTGACTCTGAAGCTCAGCAGTTTTCTGAGGATAACACCGTGGGCACGTCGCACTCGGCGCTTAGGCGCACAGGCATTGCTGCTGCGCCTAGAGCTACCGTCTGAAGGCACCGTGCCCACGGATGGTAATTCGGTGGAGGAGGGGTCGGAGGAGGAGGAGGCATAGTACGTCTGAGAGACCATGACCGAGGTAGGCCCCGCAATCCTCAGTGTGGGCAGTACATGAGCGGCCCCAGGGTCATTCTCGGTCCCAGCCTCCACCAAGTTAACCCAATGTGCCGTCAGTGAGATATAGTGTCCCTGCCCGACAGCACTTGTCCACGTGTCCGTGGTTAGGTGGACCTTCTCAGAAACAGCGTTGGTCAGGGCACGGATGATGTTCTGTGACACGTGCTGGTGTAGGGCTGGGACGGCACATCGGGAAAAATAGTGGCGGCTGGGGACCGAATACCGAGGGGCAGCCACCGCCATTAGATTGCGAAAGGCCTCGGTCTCTACCAGCCTATAGGGCAGCATCTCCAGGCTAAGCAATTTGGAGATGTGGACGTTGAGGGCTTGGGCATGTGGGTGGGTGGAACTGTATTTCCTCTTGCGCTCCAGCGTCTGCTGTAAAGACAGCTGAACGCTGCGCTGGGACACGTTGGTGGACACTGTGGAGGATCGTGGAGGCGAAGGTGTGGTTTTCCGGCGGGAAGCGCTCATGCCGGGGTCCTGGGCAGGGGGTTGACTAGCAGAGGCAGCGAGTGGCGCAGGGGGTTGACTAGCAGAGGCAGCAAGTGACACAGGGGAAGGAGCAGTGGTGTGACCAGCAGGAGGTGGTGAACGGCCTTGGTTCCATTGAGTGGGGTGTTTAGCACTTATATGCCTGCGCATGCTGGTGGTGGTTAGGCTAGTAGTGGTGGCACCCCTGCTGATCCTGGTGTGGCACAGGTTGCACACCACAGTCCGTCGGTCATCCTCACTTTCTTTAAAGAACCTCCAGACTTGCGAACTTCTAGGCCTCGCCACGGGAGCTTCACTACGTGAAACAGTTGCTGCTGATGCACCAGCTCTGGCCTGCTTCTCCCTCTGGCCACACCACTGCCTCTTACAACCTGTTCTGGTGCAGCACTCGCCTCCGCCTCAGAAGCACTGTCTTCACTCGGCATATCAACCCAGCTTGGGTCAGTCACCTCGTCATCCTCCGATTCCTCAGTCTGCTCCCCCCTCGGACTTCCTGCCCTGACAACAACTTCACCACTGTCTGACAACCGTGTCTCCTCATCGTCCGACACCTCTTTACAAACTTCTTCCACTAACTCAACATTGTCATCATCATCATCATCACCCACAGACTGCGACAGTTGGAAAACTTGGGCATCGGGAACGAGCTCAGCAGCAACCTGAGAAGTGGTTTGTGACTCTGGGAAGGGTCCAGAAAACAGTTCCTGAGAGTATGCCGGATCGCATTCCAAATTTTCCTGGGAGGGGGCAGACTGGGGGGAAGGAGGTTGAGGTGGAGGAGCCATAGGAGTGCTCCCTTGGGTAACGTGGGTGGACTGCGTGGCAGACTGACTGGTGGAAAAATTACTTGAAGCATTGTCCGCAATCCACGACATCAGCTGTTCGCACTGTTCTGGTTTCAACAGTCCTCTACCACGTGTCCCTGTAAGTTGAGACATGAAGCTAGGGAGTGTAGCTCTGCGGCGTTCCCCTGCTCCCTCATCATCAGGTACTGTCTCACCCTGCCCAGGACCACGGCCTCTGCCCCCTGCAGTAATTGAATGCCCACGCCCACGCCCTCGTCCTCGACCCTTAGCCCTGGGGTTCAACATTTTCTGTATATAAGTGTTTTATATAAAAAATAAAAAATAAATGGGCCTGGTGTACTGAAACCCACAAACTTGTTCAGTCTGGTTTAATTAAGTGACGTACAGAAAGTGTCACCTGGACAGAAAATACGGATTGGAGTGAGTGTGCTGAACTGTGACACACAGAATGGTTCCACGCAGCTGTGTGAAATGGATTTGTATCACTGAGCTAAAACAACAAAAAAACTAATTTTTTTTATATATTTTGTTTATATATATCTTTTTTTTAGTTTTGTTTTTTTGGGAACGTGACGTGCAGGAACTATCGTAGACCTAACTCACACCCTACTGACGGTGGCTATTTAGACTGCGACCCAGACAAATGTCGCACAGAGATTTTCGGGATCAAGCTATATACGTTGCAGCAAATGACTTGTTTGTATTCAGTGACGTACAGAAAGTGTCACCTGGACAGGAAATACGGATTGGAGTGAGTGTGCTGAACTGTGACACACAGAATGGTTCCACGCAGCTGTGTGAAATGGATTTGTATCACTGAGCTAAAACAACAAAAAAACTAATTTTTTTATATATTTGTTTTATATATTTTTTTTTTAGTTTTGTTTTTTTGGGAACATGACGTGCAGGAACTATCGTAGACCTAACTCACACCCTGTTAATGGTGGCTATTTAGACTGCGACCCAGACAAATGTCGCACAGAGATTTTTGGGATCAAGCTATATACGTTGCAGTAAAAGACTTGGTTGTATTCAGTGACGTACAGAAAGTGTCACCTGGACAGAAAATACGGATTGGAGTGAGTGTGCTGAACTGTGACACACAGAATGGTTCCACGCAGCTGTGTGAAATGGATTTGTATCACTGAGCTAAAACAACAAAAAAACTAATTTTTTTTATATATTTTGTTTTATATATCTTTTTTTAGTTTTGTTTTTTTGGGAACGTGACGTGCAGGAACTATTGTAGACCTAACTCACACTCTACTGACGGTGGCTATTTAGACTGCGACCCAGACAAATGTCGCACAGAGATTTTTGGGATCAAGGTATATACGTTGCAGCAAAAGACTTGGTTGTATTAAGTGACGTACAGAAAGTGTCACCTGGACAGAAAATACGGATTGGAGTGAGTGTGCTGAACTGTGACACACAGAATGGTTCCACGCAGCTGTGTGAAATGGATTTGTATCACTGAGCTAAAACAACAAAAAAACTATTTTTTTTACATATTTTGTTTTATATATTTTTTTTTTAGTTTAGTTTTTTTGGGAACGTGACGTGCAGGAACTATCGTAGACCTAACTCACACCCTACTGACGGTGGCTATTTAGACTGCGACCCAGACAAATGTCGCACAGAGATTTTTGGGATCAAGCTATATAAGTTGCAGCAAATGACTTGTTTGTATTCAGTGACGTACAGAAAGTGCCACCTGGACAGAAAATACGGATTGGAGTGAGTGTGCTGAACTGTGACACACAGAAAGGTTCCACGCAGCTGTGTGAAATGGATTTGTATCACTGAGCTAAAACAACAAAAAACTTTTTTTTTTGGATTTTTGTTTTTTTGGAACGTGACGTGCAGAAACTATCGTAGAGCTAACTGACACCCTACTGACGGTTGCTATTTAGACTGCGACCCAGACAAATGTCGCACAGAGATTTTTGGGATCAAGCTATACATGTGACAGGCAGCAAAAGACTTGGTTTTACTAAGTGATGTACAGAAAGTGTCACCTGGACAGAAAATAGTGAGTGTACTGAACTGTGACACACAGAATGGTTCCACACTGCTGTGTGCAATGGATTTGTATCACTGAGATATAACATTAAAAAAAGGGGGTTATATATGGCGATAGCTGCACTACTAGTGCCAGCCAGCCAAGCCAGGAGACAAAAAAAATGTCTTGTAGCCCTTAGAAGGGCTGTTGGGTTCTTTGTGGGTGATTCCTGCCTAACAGAGAACTAAATGCAGGCCCTAACACTGTCCCTGAAAGGCAGCAGCTCTATCCCTAACGACATCCAGACGGCATCTGAGCCGAGCACCGCTGCCAGTCAGTAGTATATTCCAGGGTCACCTGATCAGGCCAGCCAACCCCTGCTATCGACATGTAAGGGCCCCACGTGATGCTGGGTGTACCGCAGAGTCTCCTGGCTTGTGATTGGCTGAGTTTATAGGCGCCAAAAAAGCACGATGCGGGAGTTGCCATTTCCTCGAGCATGGCGAGATACTCGTCCGAGCAGTGAGCACTTACGAGTACCCTAATACTCGAACAAGCACCAAGCTCGGACGAGTATGCTCGTTCGTCTCTACTATGAACTGAAAAAGGATCCCATCTATAAAAATGAGGAAAAGGAATTTGCGTCTGCAATCTAATAATCCATTTACATTTGATCTTCCTTTAAATTAATGTAGTCAATAGATTTGACGTAGGTATATTGTGGGAAATTTATCAATATTGTTGTAGGATAAATTTGCTACTTGGTGAACATAGGAAACATTGCACTAAATTTATTAGAATGGTGTATGTAGAATAAGATATTTACTGCAGTTCCCTGGGTGTATTCGATACCCATATCTCCATTATGTCACCTCAAGGTGCAGGTTTTGTATATTTGCTACAATTTACCACCCCTTAGAAACAAGCTTTTTTTAAACTTTTTTTTAAGTCACAGCAGGGATAAACAGTGTCTAAAATACTTTACATTTATCACATACTTTTCAGTTATGTGGACATTATGATTAGTAAATCTGAATGCAGATAAAATGTTGTATTCTCAAAAATGAGGTCCTTGCTCTGTGCGCAGGCAGCCCAAATGTGATGATCCTCAATGTTTAGCAAAAAGCAACCAACTCAAGTTCTTTTATTTAATCCTCTAAGGACTGAAGTATCTATAGTGTAGATCAGCCTAGTCCTGGGACAGGACATCATCCAGTCAATAAAAGTTTCAATCTATAGCACTACAGAACTATAGTTATTATACTACTTATAATACTAGGTTAAAGGAGGCTTCATTTTTCCCTTTCTAATGTGGTTGAATTGTTCACATATCCTGACATCTGTCCCTTTTCTTGAATAGATTTTGTCGTAAGGGCATCATAAAAATTACCCCTCCACTATAACATTCCAATGTTTCATAAGGATGTTGCTGATATCTTCCCGGTCAGCTGAGGAATGTTTGAACTATATATTGAGTTTAGTTCTGTCTAAACTTTTTGTATCCGCTGATGTTTGTTTAGCCATGTTTTTTTGCATAGCTACTCTTATGGTAGTTGATAACACCCCCCAACATCTTGCATAGTACTTCTTTACAAAGCCATATAATGAATGCTCACAATTCAATTAAGACAGAAAGTCCAAAATTATTAGGTAGGACTCCCTCACTTAGGTCTGGCAGTCTCACTCAGTTTTCCCTAGCGTACGGCAGAAAATGATGGAGAGAAACCATTCATAATCATGGTGTTCCTAGATGTCAATTAGCGCTAAACAGAAAAATGCTGCATGCTGGGTTTTTCTGTCTAGCCCGATCAGTCTATTAACACTGGGCCTGTTCACTAAACTGTACATAGGCATATAGTATATAGGGTAGATTGAGGAGATATGCTTTATTTCTTAAGAAAAGAACTTCAGCTAGATTTTCCCCGCCACTTTATTTTTCTCCTTGTAATGAAAGCCATTCTTGTTACCTTTGATTTTCCCATTTGTTTGATGTCATTTATGATAATTGGCAACTGCAGCCTATTATTCCCTGTTTCCTATTGGCCCCTTTGTAAATCTATTGCTTTGTGTATTGTTAAGATCTATTCACTGCTATTATAATCTCAGCTCATTATTTACCAGAGTTCGGTGATCTATTGTTGGTTATTTTATTCAATAAAGTGCATTTGCTTAACTTGAAAAAAAAAAGAAAAAACTGTTATTTTGTAGTTAACGGCCAGGAAAATTCAGTGTTATAATCCTTTATATGAAAAGAGAACTGATGTTCTTGGTTGAAAATGATTCATGAACCCACATCCAGTTTGATTAATTATGGTATTCACCCTCACATCATCACAGAGCTCTTTCAATTTCAAGCTAAATGATCTAGTTGGATTGCCACTTAAAAGAACATATGCTTCCTTATCACTATCCGGGCGGCTTTCTGTTATCCAATTGTCCTTCCCACAGAAAACCATTTCTTGTTGCCACCACTGTTAATAACAATATTCTGTTCCTTCATTAAAATATTTTGTTTGGTCATGTTCTCACTTTTACTTTATGTTCTCATTTTTACCTTTTACCGTTGCCTTTTATTACATTCATAAACATGCT
Organism: Rhinella marina; assembly: GCA_900303285.1. Taxonomy (NCBI): domain Eukaryota; kingdom Metazoa; phylum Chordata; class Amphibia; order Anura; family Bufonidae; genus Rhinella; species Rhinella marina. The sequence goes on from ONZH01013410.1 coordinate 33,454, forward strand.
AATATAGTGGCCAAGCCATTATCTGAAGAGGTACTCAAGGCATATTCTATATTAAAAGCATTCTTTCTGCTAAAATTCATTTTGAGATAAACATACAGTACTTTCTTTTTCAGACGCTATATAGTAAATGTACAGTTTATTTATAAATGAACATAAAATGACTTGATTGTTTTCTTTCTACTTGACCATAAATTGCAGTACAGACTTTCTGTGGTTTATGGTGCATGCGGTGAATAAATCCATACCAAGAGTATGTCACGTCACCGAGGCTCCTGTATAAACCATGGGAGCCTTTGGCCTACAGACTATAATAGGAGCTGACAGCACAAACTACAAAATTTCCATGCCGTAGCACTGATGTGCAGGGATTGCAACACAGCTCCATTCACTTGAATGTACAATGTTTTACCAAGAATGTTGCCATGAAGCAAAACACAGTGATAGAGCCTGGGTACTTTGCTAGCACTGCAGCCTTTTCGTTGTAAAGATTGGTGGGATTCAGGCTAACGGATCTCTAAGGATCATTACCTGATTATATATGCTAGCTATATGCAAAAATGTACTATAGTGGAAAACGCAATAGGGGTATCTTTCCAACGTATCCCCTGTCCACAAGATAGGGGCTAACTATTAGATTATTGAGGATCCTACCACTGGGACTTCCAATGATCACAAGAATGGAGGCCCCCGAAATGAGCAGAGCAAGCCAGTTGTGCATGCACTATGTCGCTCCAGAAATAGTGCTGTACACAGCTATCTGCGACAGCTCCATAGAGATGAATGGAGAAGCAGTGCACATGCTTGACCTTCCACCCTGTTCATTTAGGGTGGCCTTGCAGAGTATGGGACTCCCATTCTCCAATCTAATAGTTATCCCCTATCCAGTGGATAGGGGATAATTAGAAATTACTGGAATACCCCCTTTGTAAAGCCTTGCAGTGGGTTAATTTATTAATACATGGTAAGTACAAGTACTTTAATAAAGGATCCACAAAAGAATTTCATCATTCTGAGACTAAATAGTGTGTATGGGGGCATCAGGGTTCTCTCCCGTCAGCAGATTTGTGTATGGGGGTGTCACGGTTCTATCCGCATGTTTTGGGGAAAGAAGGAATGAGCACTTGGATTTCAAAGTGCCTGATCCTTTGTTCTTGTAAAAAATAGGCCATTGTCAGAATTATCCCTTATGAAAGTACATTCACACTAGGGGGGCAAGGGATTTGGAAGGAATAGATCTCTCTCTCTCTCTCTATATATATATATATATATATATATATATATATACTGTATATATAACTAATAATTTATATATATACATATATAATTACATATTAATATGATATATTATTATTTATTATTTTATGTATATATATATAGGCCAGACGAAGCACGGTCTGTCGTGAAACGACCGTCGTCTGTAGCTGAGTGAGTGCCCGCACCAGTGACCATATTTTAAAATTGAATAAACGAACTGCAAAGGAATCTGGTGGCTGGCGCAAGTTTACTTCTTCCTTACACTATATATATATATACTATATACCCACGGCTCACAAAAAGCTAGGGATATTTGGCTTTCAGGTGATATTTATGGAAAACTTAAAAAGTTCACGCTATAGTGATATTATATCATGAAAGTAGGGCATTCAAGTAGAAGCATGCAATGGTGATTTCCTCATCTCAAACAATTTATTGAAACAAGCCAACAGCAGTGATGGGTATACCCCTGTAACAGGGAGCCGGCGGTGCGCTTCCTCTTTGCAGCGCCGCCAGCATCCCCGTGAGGAAATGGAGAGAGGAGCCGGCGATGTACGTGGCCTGGCGTCCTAATCACCATGGTGATAGGGGGCGGGGAGGAGCCGTAGGTGCACAATTTCTTCAGCGCGCCCGGCGTCCCTATCCCCTAGGCAAAGACCAGAAGCAGGGATGAGCGCAGACATGGATTAGTCAGTGCTCAATTGTGGAGCTGCATCTGACACGGGTCACGTTACGCTGGCCATGTCATGTGACTCATCAGTCTTGCCTATTTAAACAGGCAACCTGTTGGCCACAGGTTACCTATGATTGTTTTTCTTTTTGGAGTTTGCTGATCCCATAGGTTTTCAATAGGATTTAGGTCTGGAGAAAGTGTAGGCCACTCCATTCGAGGTACCCCAGTCTTCAGCAGCCATTCCCTAATGATATGACCTCGAAGAGCTGATGCATTGTCATCCATGAAGATGAAATTAGGCCTGTGTTGTTCATGCAGAGGCACAATGAGTGGATTAATGATGTTATTCAAGTAGTATGGGCTTGTCACTGTACCATTCACAAAGTGTAGGGCAGTTCTTTATTGACTAGACACACCGGCCCACACTGTAACACTACTGCCACCAAAGGCTTATCTGGTGACAACAGTGGCTGTCAAACATCGTTGACTTGTCAAACATCGTTGGTGGCCATCATTTCTGCTCAGTATGAATTGACTTTCATCAGTGAACAGCACTGAGGCCCACTGATCCCTCGTCCAGTGTAGATGCTCTATGGCCCATGCAAGACGATGACGCCTGTGGTCAGGTACCCTTGTAGGTCATCTAGCACACAGATCACGCTGATGTAAATGGTTTTGAATGGTCTGATGTGACACTTGGGTGCCTCTCACCTCCCTTAAATGTGCCTCAAGCTGTGTGGCATTCATCATCCAGTTCCGTAGGGCATTGTTCACAATGAAGCAATCATCAGTGTGGTATATGAACAAAGGACGTCCACTTCTATGCCTTTCTGTGACTCTGTATCTCTGTTGCAACCTGCTGATGACACTCTGTAACACTCTAAGCTCAGTGGCCACTTCCGTCTGAGAACATCCTGCTTAAAGCCTCGCAATGGCGAGATACTGTTAATCAATTGATAGGTGTCGTCTTGATCTCATGATGTCAAAATGTGAACAGCATGATGAGGATACCAATTCTAATTGAACCAGGAAATTTATTGGGCAATTCATGGATCAAACACCTGTTCAGAATTTTGCAGTTTTAAGCTTCTTGTTAGAGAACAGCAAGTTGTGCAAAAAGTACTGAAACGTTAAACAGTTGGACATTTGTATTCATAAGTTTAGAGAAGGTCACATTAAGTTCACCTGTAAAGGTTACCGTGCACTTTATGTTCATACTGAAATTTCACCCACAAGCCAAACATCCCTAACTTTTTGTAAGTAGTGTATATATAGGAAAACATAAAGAAAAAGATAAAGTATGTCTGTGGTACAGGAGACAGCATATGTAGGCTTATGAATTGTTTGACATTCAGCCTGTAAATCATCAGCACCCTACCTTCTCTCTCTACCCCTTTCTCAATCACTCTTGATAACTGTGCAGCATGTATTTCGCTTTGTTTTTTTATTATAGTCTGGAGAACATTGTGTGTTTTTCGCCTCCAATTTGGCAAGACAGTCTATGGTAAGTTACAAAATATATACTCGTTTTCATTGCTTACTTTCCAAGTTGAATGGCAGGGAGGTCTTTATAACAGTATAATTAACCCTTCATCAGTAAAGTAACGCCCTCAGTTAGAAGCTTTTTTATTCTGTTACATACAGCATAATAGTTTTGGCTAAACTCCCAGTGGTTTAGAAAGGACACAAATTGCCTAAATCTTTCCGTTTTCTTGTGCTGATGTTTCTGAATTAGAACAGAATGGAAAGTGCTAATGACAATTCTGTATCTTATTTATTTATTTGCACATTAAGAGTGTAAGAAGTAACATTTCTACCACAAAACAATCCATGTATAATTCAGCTATTGTAGCATTCTTGTAAAGCTCTACAGTGCTGACAGCTAAACAAAGAACAATGTGACCTGGAAAGTGCAACATGGTAAAATTAAATAACAGCAGGCGCTTCCGTTCACACTTTTAATTACCAGCAGTCACTTCTGTAAAAAGGTGAGTTAACAAATAACTGCCAGAAAATGAACCTTAACTGGCTTCTAATTGTTTGAGCCAGGACGTCTATTGTTAAATTTGTTCATTTAAAATGGCTTAGTGATGCATTTAGCACCAGCAGAACAAATTACTCAGTAGGTGATAGAGAAAGGAATTGCCATTTTGCGCCTTATTTATTTTTACATAGTGTTTCCTTGGGTAATGAGGATGTTGCCTATCCTGGAAACTATTGTTTATCAGGGTGTTTAATAAAAAAATGAACTTTTCAAGCGACAAGCAAGAAGATAAAAACTTTAAAAGAATAGAATGTGTTTAACAATAGATGAAATGTAATGTTTATATTTAATGGTATCGGTCACTCCAGTGGTCCTGCTTTATGTGACATTTGTTCTGCCCGATGTCTTTCTACAGTTATATCTACAGCCCTTTTGATATGCTGCAATAAATGGCTTGTGAAGTTTAGACATTGTTTCCTAATACAAAATGCGAGTGAAGACATTTAGAGCCAGAGTCTAATACTGTATGAGACAAAAATAACTGAAATAATAACTGTGGTAGTTTCACTGTGTATGGGCATGGTGCTTAACCAGTTCAAGACCAGGTCATTTACCTCTACTTCCTGACCAGCTGCATTTTCTGTTTATTTTATTTTTTTAAGTAGATGCATCTTTGCAAGCCTTAGGTCTTGTTCACACATCAGTTATTTGATCAGTTATTTCTATCAGTTTTTGTAAGCCAAAACCAGGAGTGAAGGCTACACAGAGTTAAGGTATAATGGAAAGATCTGCATCTGTTCTGTGTTTTTGACCCGCACCTGGTTTTGACTCACAATAACTGATGGAAATAATTGATGAAAAAACTGATGGGTGAACAAGGCCTTAATTAGTTTTTTTTTTCCTCCAGTTCAGTTAGGCCTCTTTCACACGACAGTATTTTTTGCGGGCTCCGATACGCATTTTTCACATGAAAAATGCGGACCCATTCATTTCTATGGGTCCGCAAAAAATACTGAGAGCATACTGTGTGCTGTCCACATCCGTATGCCCGTTCCGTAGCCCCGCAAAAAAAATAGAACATGTCCTATTCTTGTCCGCAAAACGGCATTGTTATAATGGATCCGCCAAAAAAACGGATGCCATACGGACAACATCCGTTCTTTTTGCGGACCGCACAACACAACGTTCGTGTGAAAGAGGCCTAATGCAAATAATTTTTGCATCTTTTCAATGATACATGGGGCTTTATTTTTATGTCATTTTTATTTAATTTTTTTGTACCCAGGAAATTGTATAAACACAGGAAAGTAATTTGTTTTTCACATCTTACTGTTCTTTTTTTAATAACCTTTCTGTAATGTTTGTTTTCTTATATAGAATGTATGGGTTATGGTTAAATGGGCTAGAATCTGCGCTGCGGCATGAGTGGCCTCTTATTATTTTTTGATCTTTTGAAAAACTTTTATATTTTATACTTTGTGACCCCTATAAGGTTATATAAGACTGTTGGGGGACATTCAACATTACATTTTCTATTGCTGATTTCTTCTGTAATTGCAGCTGATATATTAGCCCCAGTTATGGTGGGATCAGCCCCCAGTGGCTATACAAGACTGTGAAGCCTCACTGAAAATTTGATATATTGGGTCTGCTAAGACTCCGAAGCTCATGCATACACCCAACCCCCAGCAATTACATGAACGCCAGGTCTGGAGCAGAAAGTGCCACTTCCTGATCTCTATAAACAGTTTTGTGTATGCAGTGATACGGACGGCAGGGATGATAAAAAGCCATCACTAAATTCTCTATGGAGAGCCCTGCTGTCACTGACAATGGGCTACCCACTCCCACAGACATAAACTTAGACAGACTGCCTATGCATGAAATTCATCATAACTTAAGATGGATAATACATTTGATAGATGGATAGACACTTCTGTCTAACTTTATACCAACTATTGCTTAGCTGACTTTTTTTTAGTTTCAAGAAATATTTATTGGGTTTTAAAGTAATAAATGGTGGCAACATACTGCCAATATACCCCACACAGGGGGAATAAGTAAAAAGAACAAGAAATAACGTACAGAAAGAGAACAATTCGAAAGATACAAAATTTAAGTGAGTATACAGACGTCTTAATAATTATACAGGAATAGAATTTTCCTAAGTAGGTAAATATGATTTCGACATTCTTTATAGCTGGATATAGTATTGCAAATTTGGCACTGCATAATACGATATCCAGGGAGACCATATTTTCTCAAAAAGCATTATCTTATCTAAACGAATAGCTGTAAGTTTTTCATAGAGCGTTATTTTATTAATCCTCCCAATAACTATGTCAAAGCAGAGAGTTGGTTGCCTCCATTGTTGTGCTATATGGATACGGGTTGCCATAAGAATATGTTGTAAAAGCTTAAAAGAGGCATTTTTAAGTTTAGGGGGTTTATCACCTAATAGTAAAACAGGTAAAATGTCAAGTTTGACGGAATAGCTATAACAGAATCTATAAGGTGGCGGATCTTATTCCAGAACCGAGATACTATCGTGCAGGACCACCATATATGAAGAAGGGAGCCCCTTTCTGAACAGCCTCTAAAGCAAAGGTCTGAAACATTTGGATAGATTGTATGTAATCTAGTAGGGACCATGTATGCTCTATGTAGAACTTTAAGTGACGTTTCAGTTAACGTGACTTGCCAGCTATTCTTGCTCAAAAGGGTGCAACCCTTAGGGTAGATACCTGAGGAGGTGTGGTGAAATTTGCATATGGATTCCATGACACTCAATTCTAGTTTGGGGGAAGAGCTTGTTAAGGACGACAGGAAATGGAAGATTTGTTGTTTTCTCCACCATTCTTCCGGAGGGGCAGTATAATGAGTGTTAAAGTAAGAAATCGGAATCAGTTTGCCATGTAAAACAAAATCATATAATGTAGTGAGCCTATGCGAATACCACCATGTAAATGTAGAGGGAGTTTCTCCCGCAGGGAATGCTAGGTTGGAAAAAATGGGTGTTAGCAATGAGGGTTACAACTGTAGTTTATATTTAAATTTAGTTTGACGCCAAAGAAGCAATGAAAAAAAGGTGAAAGGAGCGATTTGTTTCATATGAGTAGGGAGGGAAACCTCGGTCACAATTTACAACTAAATCTAGATGCAAACTTCTGTTGGTCCACTGATGAGCCCATTGGAAGAAACATGTGAGAATTATTAAGATATATATGACTAGACCAAACCAGTTTATTTTACCTGTGTTGATACCATGAGACTATGTGAACTATACATTGATCCTAAAGATTACTGTACATCGATCCTAAAGTGAATTGATTCTAAATGATTTCACAAAAATTAGTCCTTCAAACAAAAACAAAGCTTTTGTAATTAGTTTTGATTAGAGATGAGTGAATCATCCAAAATTCAAAAGATTCGTACCTCATACGAATCTATTCGGCGAAGCTGCATACAAATCATACGTTATTATGAGGTGTTTTGCGCACATTCACGCACTAATGACGAACGTACAGTTTTTTAAAGGTACGCAACTTATGTGAATACGTACTCATGAGCGTACAAATTGCGTACGAATCCTAAGCATACTATTATCTAGCGATTGCGTAATACGCAGGCATGCACGACGATAGGCCACGGTGTGCACTCCTCAGCGGCAGAGCGAATTTTGCAAAATGACATCCAGGCGATCCTCAGCATTTAGCTCTGGAGAGCTGAAATACATGATCCGGCTGATGGACCGGCAGGATTACGATGGCACACACCGCCACCCGAACCAGCATAAAAGGGAGGTGATCCAGCAGGTGATCTGAGGCTTGCGCCATAGTTTCGACGCATGCAGCAGCTAATGTGAGTGGGCGATATCAAAAGTATTCCCACCGTGTTAATGATATTGAGAAATTTATCGCAATCTATCACAATAAATACCTATTTAGAAGAAAAAAATTGATATGGCCCTCCTCTCACCCATAATATCTTCATAGTAGTATACAGTGTTAGTATTAAAAACGGTCATCATATAACAATTGTGTACGGATTTATGTTGCAGAGCAACGTCAACGATGGCGTCACCACGGTCACCGCCAGCGTCATGCCCGGACGGCCACTGCAGTACCTGCAGCTTCTAGTAAGTGTAAACATATTACATTTATTTTTAATCCAGGCTACGTGGTTAGGAATGGGATCCAGCCCCAAACAATTCACATGTATCAGAAATTACAACTGTTTATTAGAGCTGAATGTAATGCCATTATTTAATGATTTTTGACAGCTGCTGCACCACAGAGGAGCCCCTCTCACCCTCCTCAATAGCAAGAGAGGACCCCACCTGCCCCTCCAACACCACCAGCCCAACTTAGTAGAGGTAGAAGGTAGGTAAAATAAAAAGTGTAATGGGTGGACCTTCTCTCTTCAAAATATAAGCTAAATTTAGGTTTTATCTTTTGTAGCTCCAACCGTCAGGGAGGAGTTTTCCCCTGGACCATGGGAAGACCACTCAGTATGGGTGTCCAGTAAGTACAAATCCCAAACTGACCATGTGTGGCCTTCTCAGTGAGCTTCAAAGAAAAAAAAAAGTTCAATACAGATACATGTCACTGAATAACTCCTTCCAGTAGATATAACAAATATTTCATGACATGCAATTGCTAAAGTATTCTAATCCAGGTGCTGGTTTGAAATTTTAGAATTTTTTTTGTAGGACAACCATTTTAACTCGATCATACTAATTATATTACTGTTTCCACCCCTACAGATATCCCCACTGATTTTGAAGTGGAGGCAGCCTTACGCCGATTTGAGACCAGGCTCCATGCTGCCTCCTGGCTTATTCGCGGCCTGCAGCTGGAGCTCAGGGAAATGCAGGAGATGATGGCCAGACGTCAGCAAAGGCCGGTGTAACCTTTTTTTGTCCTTTCTTTTGTTTATTATTATATTATTTATTATTTGTTCAAAGTTGTTATTATTTATTACTAAAATTATTCTTGTAAACCCTGTGTTTTGATTGTTTTTTTAAACCTTTAACTAGTTCCTGACATAGTGTGAAGAAGACAGGGATGTCTGTTTAGGCAGGAGTCTCCAAAAATTGTCCAAAGGCCATTTTCCCGGATTAATGAACACAGAGTGTCTGCCGGCCAACGCAATAATAAATTACGCACACTCCGGTTCACGGATTACAGTAAGAGAAAAAAAGCTTGGCTTGTTTGGACAACAAGCCTGTAAACATTCTACCTTGTAAAGATAGGCAGTGAAAATTATATATGGGCTTTTCATGCTGCCCGGCCAATAGTAGCAGAGAGTGATTAGTAAATACAACAAACTGCGGTGGAGTATAACAATCTCCGCTAATGTAACTTGTAACGGGAGGCGAAGGTAACAACAGTGTAACAATTTTATTTTTTTTTAAATAAATATATATACAGTGTATATATATTTTTTGGGAGTAAAGGCTCCAAAACAAATTTAAGAATACTAAATAGAACTAATAACGGTGTATAACAACAGCTACTCGCCTGCTAAGTGCTAATGTAGAAAACGTAGGCGGAGGTAGTCAACATTTTTTTTTTTAATAGGGTTTTGGTTTGGAGACTTCGGGTTCGCACAGCCCATGACACAAGACTTTTGGCATGCAAGTTACATTATGGGCCGGCTGACAGCAACAGTGGGAAGACACTTGGACTATTTCAGCCTGCAAGGCCTGATCTAATCACCTGCCTCAGCAAGAGGAGTATGAAAATCGGAGTTAATCCAGTCTTTATTCATTTTTATAAAGGTGTTTTTTTGCACAGTGCCAGGTGACAGTTTGGTCCATTTGGGTGTCAACACCCCCCCAGCTGTGCTAAAAACCCTCTCTGACATGACACTTGAGGCTGGGCAGGAAAGAAGCCCTAGTGCATAGTGGGAAAGTTCCGGCCACTGTTGTATTCTGCCTGCCCAGAAGTCCAGGGGGTCTGAGAAGAGACTTTTGTGAGCCAGACTGCAGGTACGCCTAAACCTGTTCGTTGAGGTGGGTGGTCTGGGCCTACTCACTTGGCTGTGGCTGTTGGGAGGCTGAAAAAAATTGTTGCATTATACTCATGAGGCTTAACTGGCTGCTGTTGGTTGTGGCAGGAGGTGGATGACTCTGCCGGACCTCCTTCTCAGAGACGCTGGCAGCAGGCTGGGGCTGGCTGAAAGTTGTGGCCAGGTTACTACATAGCTTCTCCCGGAATGATGATAATTTCTCTTCCCTTTCCTAGGGAGGAAAACAATCCCCCATGTTGGATTGATACCGCGGGTCCAGAAGCATCGCCAGCCAGTATTCGTCAGTCTGCCTTATTTTTAGGATACTCCTGTCAGTGCGTAAGCATCTGAGCATACAGCTCGCCATCCTGGCCAGCGTGCCTGAGGAGCCAGTTCTTTCCATCTCAGCCTCTCTCTGAGACACTTCAGTGTCCCTGAAAGTCTCATCGTCATCCTCCAGATCCTCCAGCTGTGTCTCCTCCTCCTCTTCCTCCTGGTCATTATCATAATTAAAATACTCCTCCTCCCCCTCCTCTACCTGAAGCTCCTCATCCTCATCCTCCTCCTGCACCGCAAGGGAACTTTGGCGTTAGGGCTCTCATACAGTGACAGCATGGCGTGCAAAGAGATGGCTAGTATTTCCTTCCCCATTGCCCCCTGCTGCATGAGCGTCAGTGTCTTTTCCATGACAAATATTAGTGAAATTATGTCGTTCACACCACAGCTGTCCCGGCTGACCAATTTAGTGGCTTCTTCAAAGGGCGTTAGAACAGTGCAGGCATCTCGGACCAGCCTCCACTGACGGAAATCAAAGCCGCACCTGCTCCCTATGGTCGAAGATTCTGGCTGCTGCTGGACAAAATCATCCACTGCTCTACACTGCTGCAACAAATGAAGCGTGGAATTCCACCGGTTGGCACGTCACCTATCAACCGGTGTGGCGGAGGACCGTTTTGCCGCTGCAGTTCCAGAAGAGCGTGGCGGGACACATAAGAATGGCTCAAATGAGTGCAAAGCTTCTGCAACTTTGCCAGCACTGTGCGCAGGCCAATGAATGTTTTTAGAACTCTCTGCACCACTAGATTTAGGACATGTGCCATACAGGGAGCATGCGTGAATTGACCCAGGTTCAGCACTGCCACTATATTTGTCCCATTGTCACTCACTACCTTGCCCACTTCCAGCTGGCGGGGAGACAGCCTGCAGCAGGGCATTGTGGTTGTAGTTTTACAACAGCTGGAGAGCCGCAGGATGGCCATCCCTGGTATAGAAACTGTTAAACTATTTATCCAGATGCTGTATAATGACACTTATTTCCATTTTGCATATGAGACATGTTTGCCCTTAGCAGTTCTTGTTTTTCTCTGTTGATGCCCAGATTCACAAACTATTACTGACAGTTCCAGTTCTCATTCTACTCAACGTTAGATATAAGGGCTGCTTTTGAGCCATAAAGTCAACGACTCATTAGCGACCACATCCCAGTACTTCTGACAAGTTTCTGAGACATTTCAGAAATATGGATTTGAGCACAAAGATGCTAATCTATTTTAAATACTGAATACGTGCTTGAAATAGTGAATCTTTCTCTCCTCTTCCACTGAAACCATTATTGACTATTTCCTGTTGTTCTTAGACTGACCACTTCACTTAATGTATGTGAACAGCTCTCCCATTCAAGAAAATGCAGGTTTGTCTGTTGTGTCCCACTTCCCACAACTATAAGAACATATTCTTAAAATAATCAAGAAAAAGAAAAATGGTCAATTTTGTTATTAAATGTAAATATTGCTTACAGGTTTTCTGTAGCATCACAGTTTAGCTCTATCCATTCCCATAGACTTGCGTGGCCATATTTCTGGGTGAAAACAGCCATGTTTTACTGATCCTATAAGGAACCTTCCTGTTAAAGGGGTGATCCAAGACTATTAAATGCCCCCCATATGCCCCGGTCCCTCACACTGAATATACTTACCTGGCTCCCTGAGCCTCCCTAGCATTGCGGATGACGCTAAGGAGGATCGTCCCTGTCCCCGCCTGCCATTGGCTGCTCCCCACCCGACACTGGATGTTTTCATCCGTGCATGGGAAGAAGCTGCGGCGGCGGTGAGGGGACCAGGAGAGGCTCAGGGAGCGGGGAGCCAGGTAAGTATATACATTGTGAGGGGCCCGGGAATATGGGAGGCATTTAATAGTCTTGGATAACCCCTTTAATTGATATTTAGACCTCCAGAACATGTCTATGTTGTATGGATTTGTGTGTACCGCAGAATTTATTTGCTGACACACAGATCTTTTCCTACATATTCATTTAAAATCAATGAGAAAGAAAATTGTAGCATGCTCCATATGCCAAATTACAGAAATACTTTAGAAGATTATATGGTGCTGAAGCACCATACAGTGCACATATAGTGCCTAGGGCAAAGTTATAGAGAATTGTAGTGGATCTGTAAACTGCAGCAAATGCTTTGTGCATACTGCATTGTTGGATATTAAATTAAGGGGTTTTCAGGAATTTTAATACTGATGACCTATCCTCAGGATAGGTCATCAATATCAGATTGGCGGGGGTCCGACTTCTGCCACCCCCACGATCAGTTGTTTGAAGAAAAGGCTGCGCTCCGTGCGTGTGCAACCTTCCCTTCATTGTTTACCTGCTTGCTGTGGACATCACAGCGGTGAGCAGGCATAATTACAAGAAGCCGTCTCTTTCACTTCAGTGGGATGCCTCCTTGTTATTCAAGTGTACAGTCATGGCCAAAAGTTTTGAGAATGATACAAATATTAATTTTTACAAAGTCTACTGCTTCAGTTTTTATAATGGCAATTTGCATATACTCCAGAATGTTATAAAGAGTGATCAGCTTAACAGCAATTACTTGCAAAGTCAATATTTGCCTAGAAAATGAACTTTATCCCCCAAAACACATTTCAACATCATTGCAGCCCTGCCTTAAAAGGACCAGCTAACATCGTTTCAGTGATTGCTCCATTAACACAGGTGTGGGTGTTGATGAGGACAGGGCTGGAGATCAATCTGTCATGATTAAGTAAGAATGACACCACTGGACACTTTAAAAGGAGGCTGGTGCTTGGCATCATTGTTTCTCTTCTGTTAACCATGGTTATCTCTAAAGAAACACGTGCAGTCATCACTGCACTGCACAAAAATGGCCTAACAGGGAAGAGTATCGCAGCTAGAAAGATTGCACCTCAGTCAACAATCTATTGCATCATCAAGAACTTCAAGGAGAGAGGTTCCATTGTTGCCAAAAAGGCTCCAGGGCGCCCAAGAAAGACCAGCAAGCGCCAGGACCGTCTCTTAAAAGTGTTTCAGCTGCGGGATCGGGCTACCAGCAGTGCAGAGCTTTCTCAGGAATGGCAGCAGGTAGGTGTGAGTGCATCTGCACGCACTGTGAGGTGGAGACTCTTGGAGCAAGGCTTGGTCTCAAGGAGGGCAGCAAAGAAGCCACTTCTCTCCAGAAAAAACATCAGGGACAGACTGATATTCTGCAAAAGGTACAGGGAGTGGACTGCTGAGGACTGGGGTAAAGTCATTTTCTCTGATGAATCCCCTTTTCGATTGTTTGGGACATCTGGAAAACAGCTTATTCGGAGAAGACGAGGTGAGCGCTACCACCAGTCTTGTCTCATGCCAAATGTAAAGCATCCTGAAACCATTCATGTGTGGGGTTGCTTCTCAGCCAAGGGAATCGGCTCTCTCACAGTCTTGCCTAAAAACACAGCCATGAATAAAGAATGGTACCAGAATGTCCTCCGAGAGAAACTTCTCCCAACCGTCCAAGAGCAGTTTGGCGATCAACAATGCCTTTTCCAGCATGATGGAGCACCTTGCCATAAAGCAAAGGTGATAACTAAATGGCTCAGGGAACAAAACATAGAGATTTTGGGTCCATGGCCTGGAAATTCCCCAGATCTTAATCCCATTGAGAACTTGTGGTCAATCATCAAGAGACGGGTGGACAAACAAAAACCTACAAATTCTGACAAAATGCAAACATTGATTGTGCAAGAATGGACTGCTATCAGTCAGGATTTGGTCCAGAAGTTGATTGAGAGCATGCCAGGGAGAATTGCAGAGGTCCTGAAGAAGAAGGGTCAACACTGCAAATATTGACTTGCTGCATTAACTCATTCTAACTGTCAATATTTGTTACTCATAATATGATTGCAATTATATTTCTTATGTGATAAAAACATCTGACAAACACACATAAAAACCAGAGGGCAGCAGATCATGTGAAAATATAATATTTGTGTCATTCTCAAAACTTTTGGCCATGACTGTATAGGAACGAGCCGTCCCATAGAAGTGAATACCTGCCCACCGCAAAAATGTTGACGGCGAGCAGGTAAACAATAAAGGGAAGACTGCACACACGGAGCACAGCCTTCTCGTCAACCAGCTGAACGTCAGGGGTGCCAGGTGTTGGACCCCCGCTGATCTGATATTGATGACCTATCCTGAGGATCTTTATCAGGCCACCTACAAGCTATGATTTTATAGTGTTCATTCAAATACTGTACATGTTACCTAAAGCAAATCAGTTATTTTGCCATTAGTGTAACATTATTGTTAGAGATGAGCAAACGTGCTCATTACGAGCACTGTAGCGCTCGGCTCCCCTGCGCAATGCCCGCAGTCATTGCGGATCCGTCCTCAGCTGCATGTAAGTCAGTGGGGACAGATCGTTTGCTATGACACTCATACCAAACGGATCCGTCCTCCTCACCCGACTGAAAGTCAATGGGGACGGATCCATTTGGTATGAGTGTCATACCAAACGATCCGTCCCCATTGACTTACATGCTGCTGAGGACGGATCCGCAATGACTGCGGGCATTTGTTCACACGGGAGGCGAGCGCTACAGTGCTCGTAACGAGCACGTTCGCTCATCTCTAATTATTGTATATTTATTAACAGCTAGTAAACAATGCATAAAATGTGAGACTGCATTACCAAATGATTCTAAGAGAAAGAAATGACATTCTTTACAAGACAGGCACTCACATTATTCTAATTTTACTGTATATATAAGACAGGAACTGCAATTATCCTTCTCTCTAAAATCCAGAGGTCATATTGTAAAAATGTGTAAAAACAATAATATGTATGACTAATTACAATAAAATATCATCACCTTCAGAGGGAGCGGAAACATGCTTGTGAAAGCTGAAACAAGGTACGAGAAGAGAAGAACAAACACTTATGACATTTGTAGATAGGTGTAAAACAGCCATAATAAATAAATGAAATGTCAGATTCTTTTCAGAGGAAATTTAACCACACTAGTAGGCAATCACATGATGGGTATATGTAACACAGCTATAAATATAGTGTACATGGTCTGAATATCACATAAAACAATTTAATATACTTTATAGTATATGTTCATATCATTTTTTAAAATATTTTTTACCTTAGATACTTAGAGTACCTCTGTGTTTAACAGGCCTGATATGTAATAGTGACATATACATAGTCTTGATTGCTGGGGATCTGAATGCTGAGACCCCACCAATTGCTAAAACCAGGAGAAAGAAGCGCTCACACAGATTGTTGTCTCTTCTGGCTGTAGTAGAAAGTCTATGAGCCCTACTCGAGTTGGTCTCCTGCAGCAAGGAGAGTCAAAGCTCAATGCAAGGCTCGGAGAAAAAAACAAAAATGAAAAAATCACCCAGTCATGAAAGGTTTAATATACTTTACAGTATATGTTCATATCATTTTTTAAATATTTTTTACCTTAGGTGAACAAATAATGACAGATAAATAGTCTTTATTGATGGGGGTTCTGATTGCTAAAACGAGGAGAAAGAAGCGCCCGCACAGATGGTTGTCTGGTTGATGGTTCAGGCTGCTGAAGATGATCTCAACAGAAAGTCTATGAGCCCTACTTGAGTCAGTCTCCCGCAGCAAGGATAAACAAAGCTCTGTGCAAGAGCTTTTTTCTCCAGTTTAAGTGATTTCTGAGGTTCTCAGCATGTCAACTACCACCATTCAACACCATTGATATGTCACTATGTGGTAAATAGAAGCCTTCCCTGTAGTCTCTAATATCTGTGTATGATTTTATGTATTTGTTATGTGATTCTGTATATTTGATTGCTACCATTCTGTAATATTGTCTGTACGTTGCCTTTCAGTCTGAATTCAGGAGCATAGCTATAGGGGGTGCAGAGGTAACAGTTGAGCCCAGGAGCCTGAGTGGGCCCAGAGACCTTTGTGCTGCATAAGAAGACACCTGTATTATAGAAAGTGCATGCTGGTCAGGTTACACCTCTGGCTGGAGGGAAGGGGTTAGGTCAATAATTTGGCATTGGGGGAGGGGGGTTGCTTTTTCAATTTCTGCCTCAGGCAGCATGAATACTATGTGCTTCCCTGCCCCTGGCCACACAGCACTAAGGGAAGGGGGGCCCAAGCTGAATTCTCGCACCAGGTCCATGACAGTTTAGTTACGCCCCTGTCTGAACCTGTGTGTGGAATACACATTCCCCTTTGGAGGAAATCGAGTTATCACCTGACTGCTAAAAACTGGCTCTTTGGCACTGGTAATGAGATGTTCTCTGGATTCTACACTCAAGCCCCATGGAAATGCATAACACCTGAGGTACTGTATGGCTGCACCCTCCCACAGCAGGTGTCCAGGAGCTTTTCAACTTGAATACCAGAGGATGAATTAAATAAAAAAAATCATAGGCTGTAACTTATTTCCGGTACAGTGCACTTAATAATCGCATTTGGTATAATGTGGGCATCACAGGGAGTATAAGCACCCCACCCCGGACAGCCAGCATTCCCAGATAATGAGCATCTCACATTCTGGGACCCCACACTGGTCATATTTGGTATTAAAACTATCGGCATGAGGAAACATGCATTATTAAAACATGTTGGCCCCCATATGTCCATTAGAGTGGAAGGAGAGACATGCTTTTTTGATATTTCACATTTACCAGCTGAATAAGATAGGTGGAGTATGCACATGTAATGAATGCCTTCCCAGAAAGTTGGGTCAAGAATAAAAGGTAGACCACTCTCAGCTCCACCCTATGGCAAATGTGGAAAAAAATGAGATAATTTTGAACCTTTCTTGGACACAATATGGGGATCCAATAGACATTGGGTTCTGTTCCACGTTCCCCTATCCCCAGGACCAGAGCAGGCTCTTATCAAGCAATTTGCAAAGTATAAAGAACAGTTCTGTTTTAATCGTTATATTTTTATAACAATTGTACACATCGTTGTATGTCTGTGATTTCTTTAAAAAATTATATATGTAAAATACATATATATTTCTTTAAAAAAATTACATACTGTGAGGGTAAATAGCAGGGCAAGGAGCCATGCCCTCTCCCCCCCCATCCTCCTTCATAATCTGTACAGGGGGACAATGCAGGTCTCTGGCAGTTATATCTGTAATAAAAAATGTAATCATAGTGACATTTGAAATGAAAAAAAAAAAACAATTCAGAAATCCTTTAAAGTATGTAATTGTTATTCTAGTTTATTTATAGACTCTTTTTACATTTCCCAACTTTTTAAGAACATTCTTAACTAAATTAGCTATTGTGTTTTTATGCCTTTTGGGTGGATTGAATTAATGGTTTATACAGAATTCTTGCAATAGTCTATTGCCTTTATGTGAAGTATCTTAGCAAACTAATGCAAGTCACTGCCTGGTTTGAAAGGAACAATTGCATTCTAGGTTCACGGTGTTATTTTATAGGATGTGAATCACATGCACATTATAATCCTGCTTTTATGCTGGCTTCCACGAAATGTGTGAATGTTTTATAGTGCACTATAATAGAGCTGTATAGATATCTTGCCAACTTTTGTGAAATAAAATTAAAGCAATAAACTAGAAGATGCACTCATCTGGCTTTAATTATATGCCCGTGTATGGAATCTCACCAGAATCCACAATTTTCAGCAGCCCAAATCAGCAATTTTAAAATAGGTACTAATCCCAAGGTGAGGGATGTGTGTTCTGGAGTATACAAAAGAAAATTAAACCCATTCCTCATTTAACTGGTTTTCTCTAGTGTTTCAATTATTTATAACAGTGAGCAACTTTATCCCCCTTTTAGTAGCAAATGTAGGTGATATATAGAGCATAATTGACAAATATACCGTGATTTGTTTTAGTTGTAGCACCAGTATTTTCTTAGATCATTTTTTTATGTTCAGCATGTGTTTTATTTCTTCAGAAGATATGGAAACGCAATAGTAGAAAAAAGGAAAAAGGCAGGGAATTGTTTTTATTTTAGTTATTTTATTTTTTTACTTTTAGTCAGATTAGATGACTAACTCAATGATCAATGATTTCTATAATGTTGTTTGCATTATTTGCCAGTGAAACATTCACACTTCAAATTTAAGATAGTTGAATAGCTGAATACGGAATTATTAAATACTAGAGAACACTCAACCGTTTGAAGTGAATAGACATTTTTGTGACAATGTACAAATTATTTAATAAAGATAAAAATACTTTTTGTCAGTTTTTGATGCAGTTCTCTTAGAGGTTCATTTATTTTCAGCCTAATGGGGCCTCCTTCACTTTCATTGACAATTCTTTGAACTACATATACCACGAACACCTACAGAATGCAAATTTATCTTGGAATCAACTCTTGACCCTTTATGTCATTAAGGGCTCATTCAGAAGACTGTATGAATTAGGTTGCAAAATTGAGGAACGGGAGCGGACCCATTCATGTCAATGGGGCCGCAAAAGATGATGAAAGCACACTGTATGCTGTCCGCATCCCTAGTTCCAGTCCGTGGCCCCACAAAAAACATAGAGCAAGTCCTATTCTTGTCTGCAAGGATAGGCAGACAAGAATAGTTATTTCTATCATAGTGCTGGCTATGTGCTGTCAGCAAAATATGAAATGCACATGGCCAGTATCCGTGTTTTGCATATCCGCAATTTGCGGACCACAAAACACTACTACAATCTGAATGAGCCCTTACTGGTCATAAAATAATGAGGTAACAGGCCACACAAGACCATACCATTACTTTACTTTTGAGCTAGTGGAAATAGAGGTATTTGTGCTATACAATGGCAACATAATAGTATAATACGACTAATGATAGCATCATAAAACATAATACTGGTATACAACTAGAGATGAGCGAATCATTCAAAATTTTATTCGCCGAACATTCGCCGAACTTTTGATAAAATTCGTATATTCTACGAATCTATTCGAGGAATCTGCGTACAAATCATACGTTATTATGTGGCGTTTTGCGAACATTCGCGCACTAATAACGAACGTTCAGTTTTAAAAGGTATGCAACTTCTTTGAACACGAACGCATGAGCGTACAAATTGCGTACGAAAATGACGGGCTTTGCTGGAGAGGAATGGGGGAGCAGGAGGAACACTTTGAGTCTGACCCCTGGCTACATATGGATACTGTATCAGCAGATGACAGCAGATCATCCTGCTGAGACTGAGATGAGCGTGCCATCCACTCCACTACCTCATCCACTTTCTCCTCCACTACAATTTTGCACCTTGGTGGGTTAGCCCGGTGGAACACTGGCCAAGTATTGCAAATACTACAAGTAGAAGCTCCCGCTACAGGTCCTTTGGCACTGCTGCCCTGTGCCACCTTTTCCTTTTTTTTAGAGCTCGAGGTCTGGCTGGAACTGGACCCCTTTTGCTTATCCATTCCAGACATTTTTCACTTGACTCTGTGGCCCTGCAGCTGGTCTTTGTCTTTGTCCCTGTCTCTCTCCCTATCTCTCTCCCTGTCTCCCTCTCCCTGCCCGATTAATTACTAGCCCTGCACTTGCCCTACACTTGCTCTGCAGTATCCCTGATGTGTAATATGGATTCCCAGAACAATTACACCCCAATTTCAACAACACAGGTCTCAGTCTTTAGGAATTAGGCTTGTCTCAGCAGTCGCAGCAGAAGTGATGCGTCACTGGCTGACCGAGCCTGAGCCAATCAGAGCAAGCCCTGCCTACTAGGTCAGGGGACCGCTTTCTTCCCAGGATTTTGCGCACGAATAATGAACTAACAGTAGAAGTTCCCTAAGTAATTCGTATGCAACAACGTATAGAGTAACTTATACGTAGCATTAGCATACAATTTTTCAGACAAGTACGTAGTGAATGCGTAGAAAGCATTTTCGAATCTTAACGGAGCGAATCTCCAAATATTCGGATTCGCTTCGCAGCTGAAAATTTCCAAGATTCAATACGAATCAACGAATCGGCGAATAGATTCACTCATCTCTATATGCAATGTCCATACAATGTCCAGTGCACAAACAGTAGCACCATATAGAGATCAAATAACACCACTAGGGATGAGCGAATCAACTTCAGATGAAACATCCAAAGTCGATCTGCATAAAACTTTGTTAGAATACTGTACGGAGCGAGCGCTCCATACAGTATTAGAATGTATTGGCTCCCATGAAACTTAATAATAACTTTAGAAATTAATGTCTACTGTAAAAAAACTTTTATCGAACTCGGGTTCGGTTCCAAGGTACAACTTGGAACAAAAACCGTGTTCGTTAAAAGTTTTTTTTTACAGTAAAAATTAATTTCTGAAGTTATTACCTAAAGTTATCCCTAAACACCACCATACAGTACTCAAATAATACATCTGCATAGAAGCAATATCACCATACAATGTTCAAATAGTGCTGCTATAAAACAACCAAACAATATTGTCACGAGATGTCCAAATAATATGACTAAACAGTACCACAGAAAGCAGCGTCAAAGGGAGAGGGTGTGGAAATGTAGTACAACTCCACATTGTATTGATCCACTGGACAGTTATTTACAAGTTGTCCTGTTATTTATAGGACTTTAAAACAGTTTTCTCAAATTAAGCATTTAAAATGCTGCCCCCTAGCTGTTGCTGCTGCGCTAAAAACCATCTATAGCTTTATAATAAATATACAGTGCTGTTCAAATGTTTTAGGGAGGTGTGGAAAAAATGCTGCAATATAAAAAATGCTTTAAAAAGTAAATGTGTTAAGTTTATTTTTATCAATTAACAAAATGCAAAGTGAATGAACAAAAGAGACATCTAAATCAAATCAGTATTTGGTGTGACCACCCTTTGCCTTCAAAACAGCATGAATTCAAGGTACACTTGAAAACAGGGGCTTATTCATTTAGACCAGTGATTTACAGTGGGGAAAAAAGTATTTAGTCAGCCACCAATTGTGCAAGTTCTCCCACTTAAAAAGATGAGAGGGGCCTGTAATTGACATCATAGATAGACCTCAACTATGAGAGACAAAATGAGAAAACAAATCCAGAAAATCATATTGTCTGATTTTTAAAGAATTTATTTGCAAATTATGGCGGAAAATAAGTATTTGGTCACCTACAAACAAGCAAGATTTCTGGCTCTCACAGACCTGTAACTTCTTCTTTAAGAGGCTCCTCTGTCCTCCACACATTACCTGTAGTAATGGCACCTGTTTGAACTTGTTATCAGTATAAAAGACACCTGTCCACAACCTCAAACACTCACACTCCAAACTCCACTATGGTGAAGACCAAAGAGCTGTCGAAGGACACCAGAAACAAAATTGTAGACCTGCACCAGGCTGGGAAGACTGAATCTGCAATAGGCAAGCAGATTGGTGTAAAGATATCAACTATGGGAGTAATAATTAGAAAATGGAAGAGATACAAGACCACTGATAATGTCCCTCGATCAGGGGCTCCACGCAAGATCTCACCCCGTGGGGTCAAAATGATCATAAGAACTGTGAGCAAAAATCCCAGAACCACACGGGGGAACCTAGTGAATGACCTGCAGAAAGCTGGGACCAACATAACAAAGGCAGTAACACACTATGCCGCCAGCGACTCAGATCCTGCAGTGCCAGCCATGCCCCCCTGCTTAAGCCAGTACATATCCGGTGCCATCTGAAGTTTGCTAGAGAGCATTTGGATGTTCCAGAAGAGTATTGGGAGAATTTCATATGGTCAGATGAAAGCAAAGTAGAACTGTTTGGTAGAAACACAACTCTTCGTGTTTGGAGGAGAGTGAATGCTGAGTTGCATCCAAAGAACACCATACCTACTGTGAAGCATGGGGGTGGCAACATCATGCTGTGGGGCTGTTTCTCTGCAAAAGGACCAGGACGACAGATCCGTGTACATGAAAGAATGAATGGGGCCATGTATCGTGAGATTTTGAGTGCAAACCTCCTTCCATCAGCAAGGGCATTGAAGATGAAACGTGGCTGGGTCTTTCAGCATGACAATGATCCCAAGAACACCGCCAGGGCAACAAAGGAGAGGCTTCGTAAGAGGCATTTCAAGGTCCTGGAGTGGCCTAGCCAGTCTCCAGATCTCAACCACATAGAAAACCTTTGAAGGGAGTTGAAAGTCCGTGTTGCCCAGCGACAGCCCCAAAACATCACTGCTCTAGAGGAGATCTGCATGGAGGAATGGGCCAACATACCAGCAACAGTGTGTGCCAACCTTGTGAAGACTTGAGAAAACGTTTGACCTCTGTTATTGCCAACAAAGGATTGAGATGAACTTTTGTTATTGACTAAATACTTATTTTCCATCATAATTTGCAAATAAATTCTTTAAAAATCAGACAATGTGATTTTCTGGATTTGTTTTCTCATTTTGTCTCTCATAGTTGAGTTCTACCTATGATGTCAATTACAGGCCTCTCTCATCTTTTTAAGTGGGAGAACTTGCACAATTGGTGGCTGACTAAATACTTTTTTTTCCCCACTGTAGGTGCCGGTCTTAATAAAGGCCCATAGCTGGCAGTGGATCCACCGGAGTTATTATGAGGCACCAGCCTCTCCATAACTTTGGCTCATTCAGTGCCAGTTCCCAATGTAAGTCAAATGGTAAATGAGACGGGCCTGCCAGTCCACCCCCGTCCCGGCCCACGTAGGGAAGTTGTTCCAAACATGTTGGAGAACTAACAAAAGTTCTTCTCTGGCTTAGGCGTACTCAAATTTTTCTGTCTCTTCATGTAATCCCTGACAGACTCGATGATGTTGAGATCAGGGCTCTGCAGAGGCCATATCATCACTTCCAGGACTCCTTGTTCTTCATTGCACTGAACATAGTTCTTAACCCATATGGGAAGGGGTTAAGAACATAGTTCTTAAACCCCTTCCCATATGGGGTGTTGCATTGTTCTTGAGAAAATGGGTAACAAATTGTGGGATGCATTTTATCCTGTTACTCTTTGTGAAAATGAAAACTTTGATGCTACACAACAGGAAGAAAGGAATGAAATTCTATGAAATGCCTGTTGAGTCAAAGCACTCATTTCACCCCTTGATAAATTACTTGAAGGGTGTAGTTTCTAAAATGGGATCACTTTTGGGGGTTTGAGTACCTCAACGTATCTTCAAAGTCAACATGGCTCCCGAAAACCATTCCTGCAAAATCTGCCCTCTAAAAGCCTTATTGTGCTCCTTAAATTCTGAACCCTGTGGTGTGCACATTCAGCAGTTTAAGACCACATATGGGGTATTTTTGTAAATGGCAGAATCAGGGTGATAAATACTAAGGTTTGTTTTTCTGTTAACCCTTG
The DNA here is from genome assembly GCA_900303285.1 of Rhinella marina. Lineage (NCBI taxonomy): Eukaryota > Metazoa > Chordata > Amphibia > Anura > Bufonidae > Rhinella > Rhinella marina. The sequence continues at coordinate 56,976 of ONZH01013410.1, forward strand.
ATCTGTTACAGGAACAAATGGTTTATAATGGTAAATCTGAAAAAAAAGTGACATTTTGCATTTCACCTCTGTTTAGCATTAATTTCTATGGAACACCTAAAAGGTTAAGAAAGTTTATCAAATCAGTTTTCATTAATTTGAGGGGTCAGGCTTCTAAAATGGGGTCTATTATGTAAGTCCCTCAAAGGCAACAGAATTGTTCCTTTAAAAAGTTTGTTTTGAAAATTTTCAGGAATATTTGAAAAATTGCTTCTAAACTTAGGATTTAAAAATGATGCAAACATAAAGTAGGCATACAGTAAATTTTAATAACTATTTTATGAGGTGTAGAGTTATCTTCTGTAATATGCAACATTATACACTTAAAATAAAGCTGGATTAAAATGTGAGATATTTCTCCTCACATAAGGAACTTATACTTCTTCTGGAAAATCAATTATTAATAAAAATGTGCAACTACTCAATAATATTATTTTTGTTTAAAAAGGGATTATTATGTTGTTCTGTAAGTAAATGCAAATTAGTTGCATAAACTGTATAAAAAATATGAGCGACATGGAGACACAGATGCTTGCCTTTACTGCTCTGGCTGGTTTAAGTATTCAGATGTTCATGTAATAATCAGAGGCACTGTGATGTGCTGCGGTATATAAAGTTTGATGGAATTAAATATCGTATCACTAGTAGGCCATAAAATAAATAATTATCTATTCATCATCATCTATTCTTATTTCTGTATGTTGTGCCATTCCTTTATTATTTGCACTAGAAGTTATGAAGGAATTGCTATTTGTCTTCAGTAAGGGAACAGAGGGGAGGTGACCAGTTGGGGGTGTGTATCTGCACAGTCTGAACATGGCAGCACTGATTGGCTAGAGTCAGTCTGTGCAGATACACACCCCCAACTGGTCACCTCCCTTCTGTTCCTTTACTGAAAGCGAATAGCAATTCATTCATAACTTCTAGTGCAAATAATAAAGGAATGGCACAACATACAGACATAAGAATAGATGTTCCAGAATTGTTATTACATGGGGAATGCATGAAGCTATTAAAACAGGCATGTCAGGAGTGGTGAAAGGTCCTCTTTAAAGTGAAAATCCGAGCAAATTTTTCCAGGTAGTAAAATGAACCTACTACAGTAATATAACATATCAGAGCCATTAATTATTTGACACTGATCCCCCAAATATGTGTTTCTAAGGTGTTCTATTCACAATTTCTTGTTAACATCTCAACTCCTATGAAGCCTGCTGAATGCAGCTTTACAGATCTTGTTAATACCACGCAAGAGCACCTGGCACCTAGACCCTTAGTCATTGCAGAACTAACTAAAATCAAACTAAAATAAAGGTAAATCTCTTGCCGTCTATATGGCTGAACTGAAGAGACCATCTGAACATTACCAGTTTTAGGGGGGTCTTAATGATGCTAAAGCTAGATTGGAATTCCATAAATAATCTACAAGATTTGTCCTCAATATCAAATGTGTTAAAAATTAGCTAAAACAATTGTTAAAGGATTCAGCAAATGTTTTTCAAAATGGTATTGGAAAACTGAAACAAATTAAAGGCAACATCGTACTACATGAGAACAGCAGCCCTAAATTTCATAAAGCTAAACCTGTTCCATATGCTGTCCATGGAAAAGTTGGAAAAGAATTGGATAGAATGGCATCAGAAGATATTATGTCCAAAGTTGAGTGGAGTCCATGAGCAACTCTTGTTGTCCCATAACCAAGAGAAATGGCAGTGTCTGGATCTGTGATGATTTGGTTATTAAGCCTGTGTTACAAATAGAACAATACCCGCTACCAAAAGTTGAGGATATTTTTGAAAACCTAGCTGGTGGAAAATATTTTACCAAAATTGATTTAGTAGAAGCTTACTTACAAATGGAAATGAAGGAAGACTCTAAAGGATTATATCATTATAATAGACTGATGTTTGGGGTTGCCTCTGTTCTAGCAATCTGGCAAACGGCCATGGATCAGGTATTACAAGGCTGCACAAGGACCAAAGGCTTTTTGGATGACATCATTGTCACTGGAGAAACTGATGAGATACATCTGCAAAATCTCAAAACTGTTCTAAAACGATTAGATGAGTATTGACTCTGTGCTTGTCAAGAAAAGTATAAATTCTTTAAATCGAGTATTACTTACTGTTGGCACACTATTGATGCACAAGGGTTACACAAATACCCTGAGAAAGTTCAAGCTGTGGTGAATGCACCAAGGCCACAGAATGTCTCTGGTCCTCAGCTCTGGTCCTTTTTTAGATTCATAAACTATAATCGGTTCCTACGAAACCTAGCCTCTGAGTTGCATTCATTAAATGCTTTGCTATAAAGAGAAAGGCCTTAAAAATCGACTGAAATTTGTGAATTGGCCTTTAACCCCTTCAACCCCGGGCCTGTTTTCACCTTCCTGCCCAGGCCATTTTTTGCTAATCTGACATGTCACTTCATGTAGTAATAACTTTGGAACGCTTTTACTTATCCAGGCCATTCTGAGATTGTTTTCTTGTCACATATTGTGCTTCATGATAGTAGTAAATTTGTGGCAAAATATTTCATTTTTATTTATAAAAAAATACCAAATTTAGCAAAATTTTTGAAAAATTTGCAAATTTCCAAAATTCAGTTTTTCTACTTTCAAAATACATAGTAATACCTCCCAAAATAATTATTATTTTACATTCCCCATATGTCTACTTTATGTTGGCATCAATTTATAAATGTCATTTTACTTTTTTCGGACGTTAGAAAGCTTAGAAGTTTAGAAGCCATTTTTCAAATTTTCAACAAAATTTCCAAAACCATTTTTTAAGCACCAATTCAGATATAAAGTGATTTTGAGGGGCATATGTAATGGAAACCACCCATAAATGACCCCATTTTAGAAACTACACCCCTCAAATTATAAAAAAACTGATGTTACAAAATTTGTTAACCCTTGAGGTGTTCCACAAGAATTAAAGGAAAATGGGGGTGAAATGTCAAAATTTCACTTTTTTGGTAGATTATTCATGTTAATAATGTTTTTCTTGCAACACAGCAAGGGTTAACAGCAAACTAAACCTCAATATACATTACTCTGATTCTGCAGTTTACAGAAATACCCCATATGTGGTGGTAAATGTGTCTATGGGTTTGTGGCAGTGGTCAGAAGGAAAGTAGCGCCATATGAATTTTGGAGGCAGATTTTGTAATTGAGAGACCCTGACGTACCCCTACAGTGGAAACCCTCAAAAAGTGATCCCATTTTGGAAACTACACCCTTCAAAGAATATATTAAGGGGGGTACTGACCACTTTGGCCCCCTTAGCGTTTTACGGAATTTGGAAACATTTGGCTGTGAAAATCAAAAATTTCATTTCTTCCAATAAAATGTTGCTTTAGCCCCAAATTTTTCATTTTGACAAAGCACCCCATAAGTTGTTCCCCATTTTCTCCTGAATAAGGCAACACCCCATATGTGGTGGTAAACTGCTGTGGGGGCACATGGCAGGACTCAGAACAGAAAGAGCGCCATATGGATTTTGCAGAACAGATTTTGATGGATTGGTTTGCGGGAGCCATTGATTTTTATTTTTTTGAGTGATTGTCTTATGTGGGGGATCATTTTTTGCGGGATGAGATGACATTTTCATTGGTACCATTTTGGGGTACATAAGACTTTTTGATTGCTTGGTATTACACTTTTTGTGAGTCAAGGTGAAAACAAATAGCTGTTTTGGAATAGTTTTTTTAAAACATTTTTTACAGCATTCACCTGAGGAGGCAAATCATGTGATATTTTTATAGAGCAGGTTGTTACAGACACGGCGATACCCAATATGTCTGCCATTTTTATTTTTATTAAATTTTACACAGATTTATTTATGAACAGAATAAAATCTTTTTTTTTTTTTTTTGTGTTGCCATTTTCTGAGAGCCATATTTTTTTACATTTTTCGGGCGATTGTCTCAGGTAGGGTATCATTTTTGTGGGACAAGACGACGGTTTGATTGGTACCATTTTGGGTTAAATACGCCTTTTTGATCACCTGCTATTACACTTTTTGTGAGGGAAGGTGACCAAAAAATGGCTGTTTTGGCACTGTTTTTTTTTTTTTTACTGCGTTCACCTGGCGGGGTGGATGATGTTATATTCTTATAGAGCTGGTCGATACGGACGCGGAGATACCTAATATGTATACTTTTCTTTTTTTCCCTTTTTTTTAGAATTTTTTAAACTTTATTTTGGGAAAAGTGTACTTTTTTTTTTTTACTTGAAACTTTTATTTTTTTTGTAAAACTTTATTTTTTTCACTTTTTGTTTTCACTTTATTTAACTTTTGGGGGTCTGATCCCCTTAACAATACATTACAATACAATGTTGTATTGTAATGCATTGGCTGTAAGTGTATTACTCAATGTAATACACTTACAGCCTATTCATCACAAAAAATGGCCCAATGCCCGGGATGATTTTTAAATTATTACTCACAAAGTAGCAAAAAAATGCTATGAAATATCCCTTTAAGGGCTAAATAAATCACTACATTTAAAAATTAGCTTTTATTAATGCTTTTTTTTTTTTAAACCTTTAATTCATAATTTCCTACTTTCTACTATTACATATTAAAAACACAAACAGAGCAGACTGAACTGGCTTTCAAAAGGTCTGGCAGTTACTATAGTATAAGTGTTTGTCCCGATTGTGTTCTTTATTATTTGTTATTTTCAATCCCGGATACATAGCACTTTATTTAGGGTACCAATATGGATATAGTTGTATTGGCAACAGATATTAATTTTGATATCTGTAGTCCTTATATCCCTTTATTCAGATGTAATAATGACACTATGGGACAATTTTGCACTACTCCTTACGACTCCACATTCTACTGAACTGACAAATTGAATCAAAAAGTGGCACATATAATGCAAAATTGTCCCATGCTGCGGCGATCCCATTAATCTCTATGGGATCCCCACTACTCAGGGATCCTGGCTGCGACGGGTGTCGCACGACAACTGTCGCCGTGTAGCCCTAGCCTTAAAGGGATATTTCACAGCATTTTTTTGCTACTTTGTGAGTAACACTTACAGCCTGCTTCCTGTGTGATCCAGGGGGCTGGATCGCACAGGCAAGCAGGGATAGCAGCCACGATGCCTAAGGAAGGCATCGGGCTGCTATCCAAGCCATCAGGTCCCTGTCACAGCAGCGCGGGGACCCGATGGACTCCCCTTCCTCCCGCCCGCATCGCATGTGCCGCAGTCAGCGCTGACCGCGGCACATCGAGGGTTAATAAGCCCGCATCGGTGAAAACACAACAAGCTACTGGGCACAGCCGGTCCCCCGCAGCTGATCGGGTGGGCGCAGCTGGTCGGGAAGGGGTTAAAGAAGCAGAGAGGCTAGTGACAACTGATATAGTTTTGACAAACCGTGACCCCAGCTTATCCATAAAATTATCCCCAGACGAAGGTTCGCCGAAACGCGCATCGGGTTGGCGCCATCACTGAGGAGGCACAAATGGGTAACTAATATCTTATGATTGTTTGTCTTGCACTTGCACTTTACTGGTTTAATTAATTTGTATTGTACATTTATCCCTCTGTGCCCTCTCAGGTGATGCCGCTTTGTTTTTCCTCCTTGCATTTTTTTCCTTATGTGATTTTTAATTATCATGAATAAAATTATAGTGTTATAATTATTTGCGGTCTGGCTTCCTTTTTTGAATGTGTATAAGATTTAGTGGCCATAGGCAATTCCAGTTATATATTGACACTGCTTGTGACTTGCACTTAGTGTCCTTTAGCGTAGCTTTTCTAGGTGATATGTCCATAAAATTAGCCTATGATGCTTCACCTTATGGCATTGATGCAGTTTTGTCACATATAATGAAAGATAGAAGTGAATCACCTGTAGCTTTTGCTTCTCGATCTCTTATTTCTGCCAAAAGAAATTACGCACAGATTGATAGGCCCTAAGCCTTTTCTGAGGAGTAAAACGAT
>ONZH01013411.1:0-47582 GCA_900303285.1 Rhinella marina
GAACAAGGGAAATGATAACTCCCCCCCTCATTCTGTTTTTGGCTTACATCCAGTGGCACAACTAGAAATGACTGGGCCCCACAGCAAATTTATGAAAAGGGTAACCCCCCCCCTATACTGTTGGAACTGGGGCGTTCTTTCTATTGGGTTATTGATATTATCTAAGGGGCTCTTGTCTCTATGGGAACATAGGTGGGCGGGGAGGTCATGTGACTGCTCCTCTAGACATGCTTGCTGCAGTGCATGCTGGGATTTTTACTTTCACTTTGCAGCTGCTCCTCCCACACAGCCTGTCTGAGGAAGCTCCTCCAGGGAAGTGTGTCATGGTGAACAGGTTAGATAAATGACGTACAGCCAGTACATGTCACCTGAGAAATACTTCATAGTGTTGGCTATTGTCTGGTGGAACTTAGGATTTTTGATACTTAGGGTGGCCAACCCCTTTAAGTATATAATTCCACATGTGTTAATTCATAGTTTTGATGCCTTCAGTGTAGGGTGACCAGATCAGAGATTCCTAAAAGGAGGACACCTTTTTTTCCCGGGGGGGGGGGGGGGGGGGGTTGGGCTGGGGTGTGATCATTACATATACCCCAGGGAATGGGGACCAGAACTTCCCTTTATTATTTTCCGTTATAACATGGTTGAGGGAGCTGATGTCACCAAAGGTCCTTTTACAGGGGAAAGAAGAAAGAAGACACCGGCTTCGCGAACAAGCGGAAAAGGTGAGTTTTTTTTTATTATTTTTAACCCCTAAAGGCCATTTTAACTATTATTTTCTGTTATAACCATGTTATAACGGAAAATAATAAAGGGAAGTTCGGGTCATTTTAACAGTTAAAATGATTTTGTTCAAACAGTTTGAGGCAGTCGAACAAAATCCCGGACGATTTTGAAATTCCCCCCGGACATTTTTTTAGGTCCCAAAAGTAGCACATGTCCGGGAAAAAGAGGACGTCTGGTCACCCTACTTCAGTGTGAATCTACAATTTTCATAGTCATGAAAATACAGAAAACTCTTTGAATGAGCAGGTTTGTCCAAACTTTTGGTCTGTACTGTATATACTTTTCACTGATAAAGTACTTTTTCTGCTGCTGATAATAATAATAATACCACAGGGTACACAGCCTAAATTATGTTTTTATATTATAGGAAGGAGGATGACCCTGGGATATGTCCTAATGTATGCAATGCTGTGTTGTTCAGTGGAATTCTGAGGATTGAAAATTTGCATGATCCCTGCTTAGGAGCTTAGAGAACATGAGGTTTAGTCCACTGGTGTATATTATGTAAGGTTATTATGACATGAGTGGGGTTAGATCATCTGCAGGTCCTGAATGCATCTGATGGGATATGCATACTGTATGTAGGGAGGTTTTCCTTACACAGTGTTACTCCAGCGCTGGACACTGTATTGTGGTTATCATACTATTTTGCCTTGCTGATAAAAAGAGCAAGGTAAAAGGAACTGACCAATAGCTTACAGCGTTGAGGGTCCAGTGTTATCTGTCTCAGCGCTGGAGTTGCCTCCTGGGAATAGGCAGCAATAGTTAGTTCAGTCTCCTCCCGTAGCAATCCTCAGCTAACGAACATTAGCTAAGCTGATAGTAAACAGTATTGATGGGCGTACATCTGTGATTTTGGAAAGATTAATGCATTTATAAACTGCAGGTACTTGTATTGTAATGTCAGGACCAGTGAAAATGTCCTCTTTAAATTCGGAGAGGATAGAGCCAGCAGGTTTCAGTAACAGCCAAGGAGTAACAGCCAAAATAAATCTAATGACTGCCCCCATCCCCCACATTCTCCATCCATTGTTCTCGATCGCAGCTAATAACAAAGGGCACAGTGAATAGTGTCTTTGTGTGGGGTGGGGCGCTGTGCCTCCTGCTATTTGTTATTACTTGCGATGGAGAACAATGGATGGAGAATGTGAGGGATGGGAGCATTCCTTAGATTTATTTTGGCTGTTGTAATTGACCTGTATGTTCCTGCAGCATCTCCTCTCTCAAACTGGTTCTGCTCTCTCTGAGAGGCTCTTAAAAATAGTAAGAGGATTGTTTAGGATTGATTACTATTTATTCTGAACTGATCTGCAGGTACAGTTACAATTACTGAGAAGATATATAGACAGGCACTCTTGACTGGAGTATATAGATATATTTATTTCTGCACAAAAATGCAAAGATATTATTAAAATACTATATATAGGTAATTGGAGCCTGTCCACCTATCATCATCAACATTGTTAAAAATAAAAAAATGTAACAAAATTAATATCTATCTATATATATATATATATATATATATATATATATATATATATATATATATATATTGTTACTGCTTATTAGTATGATCAGTTGTTAGTTATCAGTCCATCTAGCAGTATTAATATATACATTTAGTTATGAGTCTATCAATCCAATCCTCTACAGTATACACATATATTATTATTTGAAGTTATATTCTCTTATAGATCTTGTTAGGAGATATAGTCTCATATATTTATGCTCAGCGTTATTAGTTCTCATATAACAGACAGTGCTTGTATCCCAGATGTTAGAAGTAATGCTGTAGGATGATATAGCGCTTTGGTCATACAGTATGTTAAATGTGCGCCTAACATATACAGTACCAAGTATATTGGTGTAATTTCTTTGGTAAAAACTTTGCATGATCCCTGATTAGATAGATAAATAGAGTGAGTGAGAGATAGATCGATAGATAGACATGGTTTGTTTTAGAGAGGATTGTACTGGCAGTCAATTTTTTTTAACCCTTTCATGACCGTGCCTAAAAATGGCCCGAATGTCCAGGCAACTTTTTGTGATTTTGTGCACGTAGTGGTTTAGTGACCCTATTTTTTTTATTTGTTTGACTACCAAAATAATTTTTGCAATCGTTTTGTTATATAACATGCATTGGTTTTATTTAACGGGGCGAATATGGTGACGGTTTCCGTTGGCGACTGCATTTTTAATTTTTTTTCTTTTACATTTTTTATTTGTATTTTTATCATTATTATTTTTTTTTTTACTTATATATTAATTTATTTTTGGCACATAATATTTCCCCCAGGAGGTCATTAAAAGACCTCTGGAGGACATTGACTTTTTTTTCTTTTTAACACTTTTTTTTTCACTGTTTCCACTGTAACTGGGGCTCCTGTGGGGGAAAACAGCCCCGTGTGAGGGCATTAGACACAGGCAGAGCTAATCAGGGTCTCCTTAGACCCTGCAGCACTGCTTTTGGACCGAGACACCCGGTGGTCACATGACCGCTGGAACTAACACAGGAAGTGGCTCTGCTGCTTCCTGCCCCCTCCATCATGCTGTAAAGTACGGTTCTCCTCCGGCACAGGAGAAGCGGTAATAAACCGCTCCGGTCGTCTCCACAGGGTCCCCGCTCTGTCTGTGAGCTCCTTCTAGATTGCAGGAGCTTTAATCCCAGCACTGGGATTAAAGCACTGCCTGAACGTTTATATATGTGCTATCTGCATGGGGCACGTGCAGATAGGACGTATATAGCAGTATGGCAGTCAGGAAGGGGTTAAAGAACGAGATTTGTCAAGGAAGCACACAGATCATTACCAGGTGTATTCCTTACTGAGAAAATAACTAAAAAAAAAAAGGACAAATACTGTAAAAAACTGATTAATAGAAGCAGGGATCATGCAAAGTTTTTAGCTTGGGTGACAGATCACATCAAAATGGCAATGGACTTGAGCCTTCTGTGACATCAGCACACAACACCAGAGGTTTGCTCAAAAAAGATACAGTTCATATTCTCTATAAGCGCTGAGCAGCACTTCACAGTTGCCTTTCAGCAAAATAACTGCCCCTCCTCCATCACTGCTTCAGCCCCTGAGCAGCTGGAGCAGTGAGGGAAGGGTTAATATCTACCCTTTCAGAGAGAAAGCCTGGAGCAGGAGCGCTGAGCAGCACTTCCTAGTTGCCCCTCAGCTTCTCCATATAAATCATTTCCCCCTTCTCCATTACTGCTTGAGCAGGAGCAGTGATGGAAGAGGAGGAAAGGGTTATTGAGCAGTGGAACTGGAGGTCAGGGGTAGCTCCAAAACAAAAAATAAATAAAATGGAGCAGCATCCCTGCTCACCAACAAAATAGGACTGCCATTTTCTTTTCTGGACTATCCTTTTAAACCAGGAGGTGTGTTTCTATTGGTTCAATAAGTCACATGCCCTCCCCTGGCCAATTTACGTACGTATGTAGGTTCTCATCACAGGCATCTATGTCCCTTTTGATGCAACCCAACATCTTAATGGCCTTGGCAGCAGCTGCCTGACACTGGTTTCTACAGTTTCGTTTGCTGTCCACTTAAATTCCTAGGTCCTTTTCCATGTCAGTGTTACCCAGTGTTTTACCATTTAGTATGTACTGGTTACATGTATTTTTCCTTCCCATGTGCATAACCTTTTCTTATCTGTCAGTGTTAAACCTCACCTGCCACTTCTCTGCCAAAGCCTCCAATCTATCCAGATCCATCTGTAGCAGTATACGGTCTTCTTCCATGTGAATTACTTTACACAGTTTAGTGTTGTCTGCTAAAATGAACAATGTATGTTAATGAGTTATGTGCATATGTCCACTAAGAGCAGGAATGACTTGTATACTAACATGTAATGGATAATGCATCAGATGCAGATGGTATTCAATCCACCAAGATGTAATAATGATGGGAACCTCCTAGATTCCCAGGAAAGTAGAATGGGGGAAAACCTACTGACATATGTGTCATTATGGGGCAGACAGGCTTGTCAGGAGTGCCCGACTAAATAGGGTCAGCCAAACCTCCAGTACAAACTGCAAAGTAAAAGGGGGTCAGTCAGCACATCCAAATGCGCAGGTGCACACTACCGTGGCTAGAAACACAGAGAAAAAAAATACAATGCAACAGCACTTTCGGGATTCAGCGCCCCGAAAAAACCCCTCCTCAAATCATCCATGATAGCCGCAATCTGGTATCGGACTCGGATTCTGATATTTTGGAAGGGTTGGACTTTGAAACATATGAAAAAACGTATGCATCTTCTGACGAAGATAATGAATACAAACGTTTCTTATTTAATCCGGATGACATTGATGAGCTCATAAAAGTGATTAGTTTAGGGCCATAATTCAGATGGAGGTGCCTAAAAAGCCTAAATCAGCGCAGGAAGAGATTTTTGGGGAAAAGGAAAAAAATCTGTGTTTGCAGTCCCAGATAATATTCAAAAGCTAATCAAGTCAGAGTAGAAAAAGCCAGAAAAAGGATCTTTCATTCCCAGGGGTATCAAAAGGTGCTATCCTTTTAACAATGAGGATTGCGCCGATTGGAAATCTATTTCCAAAGTTGACACACCTTTAGCAAAAGTGGCAAAACATACCACCCTGCCATTTGAAGACTCAGCGCATCTCAGCGCAAGACCCCATGGATTGGAAGACAGAGAGCCTATTAAGGAAGACCTGGGAGGCCTTTAAACCAGGGGTGGCTTCTACTTATATAGCTAGAACCCTTAGGCCTCTTTCACACGACAGTATTTTTTGCGGGCTCCGATCCGCATTTTTTGCTGATAAAATGCGGACCCATTCATTGCTATGGGTCCGCAAAAAATGCTGACAGCACACTGTGCTGTCCGCATCCGTATGTCCGTTCCATAGCCCGCAAAAAAAAAAAAAATAGAACATGTCCTATTCTTGTCCGTTTTGCGGACAAGGATAGGCATTGTTAAACAATGGATCCGCAAAAAAAAAAACGGATGCCATACGGACATAATCCGTTTTTTTTTTTTGCGGATCCGCAATTTGCGAACCGCAAAACACAACGTTCGTGTGAAAGTAGCCTTAATCTGTGGTTAGAACAATTAGAGATTCATCTAATCAATAAAACGCTGAGAGATCATATTCTTTGAGAGCATTCCGTTACTTAAAATGGCAACCAGTTTCTTAGCGGATGCTGCAGTTGAATCTGTAAAACTTTCAGTACGCACAGCTGTTTTATCCAACACAGCTAGAGGGGTTCTGTGGCTTAAAGGATATGGACACCTTTGTAAAAAAAAAAAAAAAAAAAAAATTTTTTTTAGACCAATTAATTTTTTTGGTGGAGAAAATCATTTCTCCAATTGGTTGTATTTACAGTATTATTATTTTTTTTTGTTTTGGAGCTACAGCCTGCTGTGCTTCCTATGCACAGCAGGCTGCTCTCACTGAGTTTACAGAGAATTCGTCACATGACGGATTCTCTGTAACTCCTCCTTTCAGCACTTTGATAGGCTTGTGCTGCTGCTTGCTGTCCCCGCTGCCTCCCCCGTTCTGTAGAAGGAGCAGCAGCCCATCAGGACTGTCCCCTTTGCCCCCGGGCTTGCACTTCTCGCCCCTGCGCGGCTGGCCATCCCTGAACTGCTGCAGATCTCCATGCCGCAGGTCCCCGGCGCGGAGAGGGGCTCTCTGGGGGCTGCTCTGTATCCGAGCTGGTGGCAATGCTCGTGTTGTCAATCAGCAGATCTTTTGGTAAATTAGGGCGCAGAGAAACCCCTCTGTTACAAGACTGGACTTTATTTACTCTGCTACGTAACCCGTCAAGCACCAGACCTGACACTTGCTTACATGGCTTTTCTCTACTGCAGCAATACTACATATATTATCACTGTACAAACACGGCTAAAAGGCTGTAACCAGTGGCGTACCGCCCATAGAGGCAGACCATGCCACTGCTATGGGGCCCGCAGCACAGGGGGGCCTGGAGCGCACGGGAGGCCCCGCCCCCTACTCTGCATCATTAAGATGTGTCCTGTCCCTGCGCTCCGGGCCTCTCCTGGCCCCCTCACCTCTGCTCACCGCCGCAACCCGGACGTTCCTGTGCGCTCCCACTTGCCCCGCCTCCTCCCTCATGCCGCCGGCTGCTACTGGACTCTTTTGCAGCACGGCGAAAGAGGAGAAAGAAGACCAAGGCCCAGCCCCTTCCAGAGTGGCGTCAGGACAATGGACAAGTAAATGTAAGTTTTATGTGTTATGTGTATGTATGTATGTATGTATGTATGTATGTATGTATATGCATGTGTGGGTATATGCATATACTGTGCCAGACAATATACATTATACCTCTACTGTGTATATACTGTATATTGTACAGCGTGGCGCAGGGGTTATATTGTCCGGCATGGTGTAACCGCCATGCATTTGTTGTACAGTATATATTGTAATCCCTGTACCATGCTATACAATGTACAGTATAATCCATACACCATACTGTATAATATACAGTATAATCCATACACCATACTGTATAATATACAGTATAATCCGTACACCATGCTGTATAATATACAGTATAATCCATACACCATACTGTATAATATGCTGTATAATATACATTATAATCCATACACCATACTGTATAATATACAGTATAATCCGTACTCCATGCTGTATAATATACAGTATAATCCCTACACCATGCTGTATAATATACAGTATAATCCCTACACCATGCTGTATAATATACAGTATAATCCCTACACCATGCTGTATAGTATACAGTATAATCCCTACACCATGCAGTATAATATACAGTATAATCCGTACACCATGCAGTATAATATACAGTATAATCCGTACACCATGCTGTATAATACAGTATAATCCGTACACCATGCTGTATAATATACAGTATAATCCGTACACCATGCTGTATAATATACAGTATAATCCGTACACCATGCTGTATAATTTACAGTATAATCCGTACACCATGCTGTATAATTTACAGTATAATCCGTACACCATGCTGTATAATTTACAGTATAATCCGTACACCATGCTGTATAATATACAGTATAATCCCTGCACCATGCTGTATAATATACAGTATAATCCCTGCACCATGCTGTATAATTTACAGTATAATCCGTACACCATGCTGTATAATATACAGTATAATCCCTGCACCATGCTGTATAATATACAGTATAATCCCTGCACCATGCTGTATAATATACAGTATAATCCCTGCACCATGCTGTATAATATACAGTATAATCCCTGCACCATGCTGTATAATATACAGTATAATCCCTGCACCATGCTGTATAATATACAGTATAATCCCTGCACCATGCTATATAATATACAGTATAATCCCTACACCATGCTGTATAATATACAGTATAATCCGTACTCCATGCTGTATAGTATACAGTATAATCCCTGCACCATGCTGTATAGTATACAGTATAATCCCTGCACCATGCTGTATAATATACAGTATAATCCCTACACCATGCTGTATAATATACAGTATAATCCCTACACCATGCTGTACAGTATACAGTATAATCCGTACACCATGCTGTACAATATACAGTATAATCCGTACACCATGCTGTATAATATACAGTATAATCCGTACACCATGCTGTATAATATACAGTATAATCCGTACACCATGCTGTATAATATACAGTATAATCCCTACTCCATGCTGTATACTATACAGTATAATCCGTACACCATGCTGTATACTATACAGTATAATCCGTACACCATGCTGTATACTATACAGTATAATCCGTACACCATGCTGTATACTATACAGTATAATCCGTACACCATGCTGTATACTATACAGTATAATCCGTACACCATGCTGTATAATATACAGTATAATCCGTACACCATGCTGTATAATATACTGTATAATCCCTACACCATGCTGTATAATATACAGTATAATCCCTACACCATGCTGTATAATATACAGTATAATCCCTACACCATGCTGTATAATATACAGTATAATCCATCCTTGTGGCTGCCCCCATTCAGTATAGCGTCTCCTTAATTTAAAAAATAAATAAATAAATCAGTAGCTTATGTATACATTTCTTTATTGGCAAATGGGGTGTGGCATGGGAGGAGCCAGGGCAGCATGTGGGATGGGCCGGGGTAGTGGGCGGGGTTAGGGGCCCCATTCAGATTCTTGCTATGGGGCCCAATGATTTCTATGTACGCCCCTGGCTGTAACATAGCCCCATGGCTCCGGCCACCTACACGTGCGCTGCCCCGGTGTTGTCCTCAATAGCAGCTGATCGATATTGGCTAATAGGAGCGGATCGTAGGGTGAAGGAGAGCGCGCAGTCCCGTCACCTAACACCCCCCCCTCAGCACAGTTTCCACTGCGGTTTGTAAATGGCATCCAGCGCAGCAAGACTATAAAAAAAACCCTACTTATGACAATCGCCCGAAAAATATAAAAAAATATAGCTTTTAGAACATGGAGACACAAACTTTTTTTTCCAAAAATGCTTTTATTGTGTAATAAAAACTTTAAAAATGCATATATTAGGTATCGCCGTGTCCGTAATGACCTGCGCTATAAAAATATCATGTGATCTAATCCATCTAGTGAACGCCGTAAAAAATAAAAAATGTGCCAAAAAAAGCCATTTTTTCACCTTGCGTCACAAAAATTGTAATACCAAGAAATCAAAAAGGTCATATATGCCCCAAAAAATATAACCTGCTCTACGACCTGCTGTATAAAAATATCACATTTCCTACCCTGTCAGGTGAACATTGTAAAAAAACAAACAAAAATAAAAACTGTGCTAGAACAACTATTTTTTGGTTACCTTGCCTCACAAAAAGAGTAATATGTATGTATGTATGTATGTATGTATGTATGTATGTATGTATGTATGTATGTATGTATATATATATGTATATATATATATATATATATATATATATATATACACACACACACACATACATACACACATACATACACATACATACACACACACACATACGCACACACATAACTACCTCCAGCAAAAGATTTATTTACAGCAGGAGTAACTCTAAGATATATATATATATAGCAATGGCAGCACATCAGGCCAAATATCAATATGGAGGTGCAGGCCAATGAATCCGGCAACTAACCCAGGACAATATAAGAATTTAATAAAATGGCGGCACTCTCACAAAAAATGAGTGAAAAGAAAAGCACTTTATTCACCCCTGGGGTCGCAACTAAGGATGAGCGAACTTGTGTTTCAAGTTTGGCATACAAGGTTCAGGTTTGGGTTATTTAAAAATTCCGTTATGGATTCCGCTACCACTGATCATAACTAAGGGCAGGGCCGCCATCACGGGGGTACAGCAGAACCTGCTGTGGGGGGCCCTGGAGCAGAACCTGCTGTGGGGGGCACGGGCACAGGGCCGGCGTCAGCACCCGGCAAACCCGGGCATGTGCCGGGGGCCCTGAGCTCCTCGGCAGTGGCGTAACTATAGGGGTCGGAGCAGTTGCAGTTGCGAGGGCCCCCCTTGCCACTTGCAGGGCCACACCGCCAATTAGGCAAGGTGCGGCGCAGCCCTGCAGAGGGAGATGAGCGCTTCCATTGTGGAAGCGCTCATCTCCATAGTCATCTGTATCGCTGTCCTCAGGACGGCGATACAGATGCCTGTACTGCGGGGCAGGGGAGGGAGAGGAGTCTCCCCTGCCCGTTCCTCTGATAGGCTGCAGGCACTAGGCCTGCAGCCTATCAGAGGCCGGCTCAGGCGGCACGATGACGTCATCGCGCCGCCTGAGCCGTACAGCGCGGGACACAGGCCAGAAGAGGCCTGCATCGCATCGCTGCCAGCCTGATGGAGGTAAGTATAAGGGTTTTGTTTTTTTTTTTATTGCTGAAATTGCGGACCGGAGCTTTATTGGGGGCACTGGGGGCATTTTCACGGGGCACTGGGGGCATTTTCACTGGCACATGGGGGCACTGGGGGCATTTTCACTGGCACATGGGGGCACTGGGGGCATTTTTACTGGCACATGGGGCACTGGGGGCATTTTTACTGGCACATGGGGCACTGAGGGCATTTTTACTGGCACATGGGGGCACTGGGGGCATTTCTTACTGGCACATGGGGGCACTGGGCATTTTTACTGGCACATGGGGCACTTGGGGGCATTTCTTAATGGCACGGGAGCACTGGGGGCATTTCTTAATGGCACATGGGGGCACTGGGGGGCATTTTTACTGGCACTGGGGGCATTCTTACTGGCACTGGGGGCATTTCTTACTGGCACATGGGGCACTGGGGGCATTTCTTACTGGCACATAATTTGGGGGGCATTTCTTACTGGAAAATAATTTGGGGGGGAACACTTTACTGGCACATGATTTTGGGGGGGAAATTTATGGTGCATTATTGGGGCGTTTCTTACTGGCACATAATTTGAGGGGCATCTATGGGTGGGGACTACTGGCACATTATTGGGGTGAAATTTTGGGGGCACTTCTGGCACATTATTGGGGGGTAGTAAACTTAGTAGTAAACTAAGATTTTTTTCTGTCAAACTGCAGAGATGAGAAATGGCTGAAAAATGGCATCTGGTCTGAAAGGAGAAGATGAGGAAAGAGAAGATCTATATTAGGAGACGACACTGGATGTACGAGGTATGAGGCGCTGTATTATACTGGATGTAAGAGGTATGGGGCGCTGGATTAGGCTACATTCACACGAACGTTGTGTTTTGCAGTCTGCAAATTGCGGATCCGCAAAAAATGGATGATGTTCCGTATGGCATCCGTTTTTTTTTTTTTGCAGATCCACTGTAACAATGCCTATCCTTGTCAAAATTTGTCAAAAATTGACAAAAATAGGAATGGACATAAGATGCGGACAGCACACAGTGCTCATTGAAGTGAATGGGTCCACATCTGAGCCGCAAAATATGCAGATCGGAGGCTGCAAAAACAACTGTCGTGTGAATGTAGCCGGGGGGGGGGGGATGGGGCCCAAGCTGAACTCTTGCACCAGGGCCCATAAGCCTTTAGCTACGTCCCTGCTCCTCGGGGGGCCCTCTCAGCCGCTGGCTTTTTTTTTTAATTCATTTTTTATTTTTGCTGCTCCCTCCCGAGTCCCGTCCCACTGAGCCGCTTTAATGCCGGCTTCGAGTCCTCATTCACCCCACTGCCCTTTAACAGTGCCTAGCCACAGTCTTCCCCGCGACTCAGCGGGTGCCGCCTAGCTCCTTGCCGCGCTTCAGCTGTCTCCTCCTTCCCACCGCCACCAGCAGAGGAGGAGACAGCTGAAGCGCAAGGGAGACATGAAGACTGAGGCGGCGCCATCTTAGTGGCAGGTGCAGTGACAGCAGCCCAGCAACGCGGTGCAGTAAGTAACTTGCCCCAGCCAGCCCAGTCTGAAGGGTCATTTTGCTTGTATTTTCATCTCCAGCTCTGGGTCATTATTGAATAAGGTCATCTTCTGTACTTCTGCATTGCAACCTGGGGAATGTAGGTCTGATGGGGGCACAAGAAGCCAACCTGAGGTCTAATGGGGGGGCACGAGACGCCGACCTGAGGTCTGATGGGGGCACGAGACGCCGACCTGAGGTCTGATGGGGGCACGAGACGCCGACCTGAGGTCTGATGGGGGCACGAGACGCCGACCTGAGGTCTGATGGGGGCACGAGACGCCGACCTGAGGTCTGATGGGGGCACGAGACGCCGACCTGAGGTCTGATGGGGGCACGAGACGCCGACCTGAGGTCTGATGGGGGCACGAGACGCCGACCTGAGGTCTGATAGGGGCACGGGGAGGGCCCGCGAAATTTGCCTGTAGGGAGCCCCGAAATTCCTGATGGCAGCCCTGACTAAGGGTCCATTCAAATGTCTGCATAATGGGTATACATCCGTTCTGCAATTTTCAATGGGGCCGCAAAAGATGCGGACAGCATCTTCCGTTCCCCGGCCCTGGAAAAAAATAGAACATGTCCTATTCTTGTCCGCAGCCACAGACAAGAATAGGCATTTCTATCATAGTGCTGGCCATGTATGGACCGCAAAATGCAGAATGCACATGGCCGGTGTCTGTGTTTTGCAGACCACAAAACCGTTGCGGACGTGTAAATGGACCTGAACGTGTAACCTGAACCTTGTACGCCGAACTTGAAACACTAGTCGCAACGTTTCAGCTCATAGCTGGGTGAATAAAGTGTTTGAGAGCACTGTCACCTTTTGCTTTGATTACTGCTTTGCACACTCTTGGCATTCTCTTGATGAGCTTCAAGAGGTAGTCACCTGAAATGTTATTCCAACAGTCTTGAAGGAGTTCCCAGAGATGCTTAGCACTTGTTGGCCCTTTTGCCTTCACTCTGCGGTCCAGCTCACCCCAAACCATCTCGATTGGGTTCAGATCTGGTGACTGTGGAGGCCAGGTCATCTGGCGTAGCACCCCATCACTCTCCTTCTTGGTCAAATAGCCCTTACACAGCCTGGAGGTGTGTTTGGGGTCATTGTCCTGTTGATAAATAAATGATGGTCCAACTAAACGAAAACCGGATGGAATAGCATGCAGCTGCAAGATGCTGTGGTAGCCATGCTGGTTCAGTATGCCTTCAATTTTGAATAAATCCCCAACAGTGTCACCAGCAAAACACCCCCACACCATCACACCTCCTCCTACATGCTTCACGGTGGGAACCCGGCATGTAGAGTCCATCCGTTCACCTTTTCTGCGTCACACAAAGACACGGTCGTTGTAACCAAAGATCTCAAATTTGGACTCATCAGACCAAAGCACAGATTTCCACTGGTCTAACGTCTATTCCTTGTGTTCTTTAGCCCAAACAAGTCTCTTCTGCTTGTTGCCTGTCCTTAGCAGTGGTTTCCTAGCAGCTATTTTACCATGAAGGCCGGCTGCACACAGTCTCCTCTTAATAGTTGCTGTAGAAATGTGTCTGCTGCTAGAACTCTGTGTGGCATTGACCTGGTCTCTAATCTGAGCTGCTGTTAGCCTGCGATTTCTGAGGCTGGTGACTCGGATGAACTTATCCTCCGCAGCAGAGGTGACTCTTGGTCTTCCTTTCTTGGGGCGGTCCTCATGTGAGCCAGTTTCTTTGTAGCGCTTGATGGTTTTTGTGACTGCACTTGGGGACACTTTCAAAGTTTTCCCAATTTTTCGGACTGACTGACCTTCATTTCTTAAAGTAATGATGGCCACTCGTTTTTCTTTACTTAGCTGCTTTCTTGCCATAATACAAATTCTAACAGTCTATTCAGTAGGACTGATCAGCTGTGTATCCACCTGACTTCTGATCAACACAACTCATGGTCCCAACCCCATTTATAAGGCAAGAAATCCCACTTATTAAACCTGACAGGGCACACCTGTGAAGTGAAAACCATTTCAGGTGACTACCTCTTGAAGCTCATCAAGAGAATGCCAAGAGTGTGCAAAGCAGTAATCAAAGCAAAAGGTGGCTACTTTGAAGAACCTAGAATATAAGACATATTTTCAGTTGTTTCACACTTTTTTGTTAAGTATATAATTCCACATGTGTTAATTCATAGTTTTGATGCCTTCAGTGTGAATCTACAATTTTCATAGTCATGAAAATACAGAAAACTCTTTGAATGAGAAGGTGTGTCCAAACGTTTGGTCTGTACTGTGTGTATATATATATATATATATATATATATATATATATACACATACACTCACCGGCCACTTTATTAGGTACACCTGTCCAACTGCTCGTTAACACTTAATTTCTAATCAGCCAATCACATGGCGGCAACTCAGTGCATTTAGACATGTAGACATGGTCAAGACAATCTCCTGCAGTTCAAACCGAGCATCAGTATGGGGAAGAAAGGTGATTTGAGTGCCTTTGAACGTGGCATGGTTGTTGGTGCCAGAAGGGCTGGTCTGAGTATTTCAGAAACTGCTGATCTACTGGGATTTTCACGCACAACCATCTCTAGGGTTTACAGAGAATGGTCCGAAAAAGAAAAAACATCCAGTGAGCGGCAGTTCTGTGGGCGGAAATGCCTTGTTGATGCCAGAGGTCAGAGGAGAATGGGCAGACTGGTTCGAGCTGATAGAAAGGCAACAGTGACTCAAATTGCCACCCGTTACAACCAAGGTAGGCAGAAGAGCATCTCTGAATGCACAGTACGTCGAACTTTGAGGCAGATGGGCTACAGCAGCAGAAGACCACACCGGGTGCCACTCCTTTCAGCTAAGAACAGGAAACTGAGGCTACAATTTGCACAAGCTCATCGAAATTGGACAGTAGAAGATTGGAAAAACGTTGCCTGGTCTGATGAGTCTCGATTTCTGCTGCGACATTCGGATGGTAGGGTCAGAATTTGGCATCAACAACATGAAAGCATGGATCCATCCTGCCTTGTATCAACGGTTCAAGCTGGTGGTGGTGGTGTCATGGTGAGGGGAATATTTTCTTGGCACTCTTTGGGCCCCTTGGTACCAATTGAGCATCGTTGCAACGCCACAGCCTACCTGAGTATTGTTGCTGACCATGTCCTTCCCTTTATGACCACAATGTACCCAACATCTGATGGCTACTTTCAGCAGGATAATGCGCCATGTCATAAAGCTGGAATCATCTCAGACTGGTTTCTTGAACATGACAATGAGTTCACTGTACTCAAATGGCCTCCACAGTCACCAGATCTCAATCCAATAGAGCATCTTTGGGATGTGGTGGAACGGGAGATTCGCATCATGGATGTGCAGCCGACAAATCTGCGGCAACTGTGTGATGCCATCATGTCAATATGGACCAAAATCTCTGAGGAGCACCTTGTTGAATCTATGCCACGAAGAATTGAGGCAGTTCTGAAGGCAAAAGGGGGTCCAACCCGGTACTAGCATGGTGTACCTAATAAAGTGGCCGGTGAGTATATATATTATATATATATATATAGTCATTTATCAAACCGATATAAAGTCGAACCGGCTTTGTTGCCCCTAGCAACCAATCAGATTTCACCTTTCATTTTTCACAGCTTCATTGGAAAATGAAAGGAGGAATCCTATTGGTTGCTATGGGCAGCTAAGCCAGTTCTACACCAGTTTTGATAAATCTCCCCCCCCTGTGTACTTCTATGTGCACATAGCATTGTGTGTCGTCACTGTACTGTGTGGGAGAAGTGACCTCTAACTGTGCGGACTGCACACAATACTGTACTCAGAAGAGAGCGCACACACACAATACTGTACTCAGAAGAGAGCGCACACACACAATACTGTACTCAGAAGAGAGCGCACACACACAATACTGTACTCAGAAGAGAGCGCACACAACAATACTGTACTCAGAAGAGAGCGCACACCACAATACTGTACTCAGAAGAGAGCGCACACACACAATACTGTACTCAGAAGAGCGCGCACACACAATACTGTACTCAGTAGAGAGCGCACACACAATACTGTACTCAGTAGAGAGCGCACACACAATACTGTACTCAGTAGAGAGCGCACACACACCACAATACTGTACTCAGTAGAGAGCGCACACACACACAATACTGTACTCAGAAGAGAGCGCACACACACAATACTGTACTCAGAAGAGAGCGCACACACAATACTGTACTCAGAAGAGAGCGCACACACACAATACTGTACTCAGAAGAGAGCGCACACACAATACTGTACTCAGAAGAGAGCGCACACACAATACTGTACTCAGAAGAGAGCGCACACACAATACTGTACTCAGAAGAGAGCGCACACACAATACTGTACTCAGAAGAGAGCGCACACACAATACTGTACTCAGAAGAGAGCGCAACACCACAATACTGTACTCAGAAGAGAGCGCACACACACACAATACTGTACTCAGAAGAGAGCGCACACACACACAATACTGTACTCAGAAGAGAGCGCACACACACACACAATACTGTACTCAGAAGAGAGCGCACACACACACAATACTGTACTCAGAAGAGAGCGCACACACACACAATACTGTACTCAGAAGAGAGCGCACACACACACAATACTGTACTCAGTAGAGAGCGCACACACACAATACTGTACTCAGTAGAGAGCGCACACACAATACTGCTACTCAGTAGAGAGCGCACACACAATACTGTACTCAGTAGGAGAGCGCACACACAATACTGTACTCAGGGAAGCGCCACACACAATACTGTACTCAGAGAAGCGCACACACAATACTGTACTCAGAGAGCGCACACACAATACTGTACTCAGTAGAGAGCGCACACACAATACTGTACTCAGAAGAGAGCGCACACACAATACTGTACTCAGAAGAGAGCACACACACAATACTGTACTCAGAAGAGAGCGCACACACAATACTGTACTCAGAAGAGAGCGCACACACAATACTGTACTCAGAAGAGAGCGCACACACAATACTGTACTCAGAAGAGAGCGCACACACACACACAATACTGTACTCAGAAGAGAGCGCACACACACAATACTGTACTCAGAAGAGAGCACACACACAATACTGTACTCAGAAGAGAGCACACACACAATACTGTACTCAGAAGAGAGCACACATACAATACTGTACTCAGAAGAGAGCACACACACACAATACTGTACTCAGAAGAGAGCACACACATACTGTATTCAGAAGAGAGTGCACCCACAATACACTATTCAGAAGAGAGCACAGCTAGTAAGAGCTGTCAGTAATGAGATCTATATCAGGGTTATAATGCCATGGTTCTGACTGTAGATATCTGCACTAACATTATCAGCAAAAATATCTATTGTATCTACAAATAATGGACTTTCTACAGAAGGGAAAGTGAGAACTAGGTCTGCTGATCACAGGCTGTAGCATACTGGAAGACTCACCATGTTGTGGATGAAATCTCATTACCAAGTTACTTGCAAGTTCCATCAGCTTATACTGTGTGTTAGAAGCTGCTAGCTGTGCTGAGTAACAGGATGTGGGGGCGGGGCTCTGTGCTAGTGAATGTGAAATCAACAGGAACGCCCACAGAGCTTCTCAGGAGAAGAAAGCAGGCTGCAAAACTCATATCAGAGCATTTCTGAATGCATGTGAAGCAAAGCGGATACCAGAAAACTAACAAGTTCAATTTTATTATGTGCTGCATTACGGTAAGATATGGGGTTATTGATTTTTAGTGCACAAAGGTGTCCATAGCCTTTAAGGCTTGGGCAAGGGATATTATTATCCAAAAATAAGTTCATTTCCCTTCCCTTTCATGGCCAATACGTTTTTGGCCCAGATCTAGACAAGATCTTGGAAAACGCTACCAACAAAAAGAAAGGTTTCCCAGAAAGGAGATATAAATTTTCGTGGTCATCAGTACCTATCAGAACAAAGGAGAGATAAGGGGAAAACTGGTAAATGGAGTTATGCAAAAAGGGGTAAGGGAAGAAATTTCCTTTTCAACCCTAACAGAGGGGAAACCTCCTCTGACCTAAAACAATGACACCATACAGGTAGGGGGGGGGGGAAGACTCAGCTCCTTCTTAACAACTTGGGAGCAAGTAACATCAAATCCGTGGATTCTAAACATCATACGAGAGGGTTACCGAATAGTTAGAATCTTCCCCTCCTGTAAAATTCGTTATTACCACTCTTCCTCCCTCTCAGCATCGTACCTTAAAAATGGTCAGCTAGGAAAGGGCCACTACTCTCGCCTGTTTGCAGTAAAAAAAAAAAACAAGCTGGAAATCCCGAATTATAATAAATGTAAAACCCCTGAACAAGCATGTTACATATCAGAAGTTCAAAATGGAAACTTTAAGAACAGTAGTAAAATTAATAAAAAGGGGAGCAGTAATGGCATCAATCGATTTGAGGGATGCCTATTACCATATCCCGATACACAAGACAATGAGGTTGTTCCTAAGATTTGCAATTCAGTCGAAGGGTCACACAAAACATTATCAATTTGTATGTCTCCCTTTCTGCATTTTCTCGACGCCAAGAATCTTCACCAAGATGGCAGAGGTAGTGGCAACACTGAGACAACAGGCAATCAGTGTCATCCCGTATCTGGACGATCTTCTGGTGGTAGTGAACAACAAAGATCTAATAGAAACCATCTACAGATAGTTCTCCAATCGCTAGGGTGGATCATCAACTGGGATAAATCAGACCTATCCCCAAGAAGCCAGAAAACATTTCTAGGAATATCTTTGAATTCCTTTTCTCAGAGATTATTCCTTCCATCCCAAAAAATAGGGAAATTGCAAAATCAGATAAGAGAATTCAGAAAGAAGATTTTCTGCTCCATCAGGACAGCAATGAAGATTCTAGGAGGTCTCTCTTCATGTATCCCGGCGGTAGCTTGGGTGCAGTTTCACCTAAGACCCCTTCAAAAACTCATTCTATCCAGGTGGAACAGGTCACCGTTGACCCTAGACAGACAGATTGTACTAGACTTAAATGTAAAAAGCTATTTAAAATGGTGGCTTATAGACAGCAACTTAAGGAAGGGAAGGGAGTATACTGGAATCAGGAACGTCCCCTTGTAATCACGATGGACACCAGTCTTCAGGGTTGGGGGGCTGTGGTTCAACAGTAAACTTACCAGGGCAAATGGCCATACCTCATAAGACAACAATCCTCAAACTTCACAGAGCTTCAAGCAATTTGGGAAGCTCTGAAGAAGACATCACATCTCTCGAAAAATCGTCATGTTCTAATTTATTCGGACAATAAATATTCTACAGCAGTGTCCTTCATTCAATATCAGGGCAGGACAAGACACCATCTGCTTCAAAGTCTAGCAAACAAAATATTTTCTTGGGAGGAGGAAAATATAATCTCGATCTCAGCGGTTCACCTAAAGGGATCTTTAAATATAAAAGCAGACTATCTGAGCCAGGGTGGATTTGATTTAAATCTAACTGATTTAAATCACGATTTAAATCACTAGTCAGTAAGGCTTGATTTAAATCAGTGATTTAAATCAAAGTTTCTACCTAAACTAGTTCTTGCTACTTTAACATGCAAGTAGATGAAGATTTTTAGAATCACTTTTTATATTACTTTTTTCTCCCCAGTTTAATGGGTTAATCATTCATATTTGGACACCACTGTTCTGTTGTACTTAGGAAGGAGAAAAATAATCCTGACCTTAACAATTTAAATAGATTTATTCAACTGAAACAATAACAACATTACAGCATAAGTTATTTGCTTAAACAAACATCCATGTTTGTTAACTAATTTGGCTAAACAAAATATATATAGCGTATATTTTAAGAAACTTAGACTGTCAGCCCAGCCAACACATGAAAAACTTAAATACTACTGTCCCTGCTGTCCTCTGTAGATCAACTTCTTGGACTTGGCACTGAAGTAAAGCGAGCGTCTGTGATAATATAGGAGAGAAACTGCCCACTAATCCTACAGAAACCTCTGGAAGAGCATGGCATTGTGAATGTTACACATATACAGCCTTTATTCTACTGAGTTAAACAACTCAGCTTTATCTCATGATGCAAGAACCTTTGGATGGTAAAATATTTTCCTCAAAAAGCAGTTTATTGAAAAAAATCCGATTTAAATCAAAAAAATCCGATTTAAATCAAAAAAATCCGATTTTTTTGATTTTTTTTAAAAAAACATTGATTTTTATCCACCCTGATCTGAGCTGTCATGTTCTTGACCCAGGGGAATGGACAATATGCCCAGAAGCTTTTCAGCTGATAATAGAAAAATGGGGCAAGCCATCAATAGATCTTTTTGCCTCCTGGAAAAAACATCAAATAAACCAGTTTTTCTCCCTGAACCTGAGGGATTTCCCAACAGCGGTAGATGCCTTCAGTCAGGACTGGACATCTCGCTTAGTCTACGCTTTCCCGCCTATTCCCCTAATTCCCAGGTTCTTTCAGAAAGATGTACCTTGATTTTGGTAGCTCCCTTCTGGCCCAAGAGGAGCTGGTTCGCACTACTAAAGTCGCTCAGCCTAGAAACCCCCCCTTCTTCTACCTCAGAGACTGGACCTGTTATATCAGGGTCCCATTCTCCACCCAAACTTAAAAATCCTAAATATATTAGCCTGGATTCTGAAGAATCCATCCTCTTGAAATTGGAATTATCTAAGAAGGTAGTTTCCACCTTACTCCTTAGCAGGAAACAGAATACAAATAAGGCGTATTTTAAAATCTGGAAGAAATTCGCCTCTTGGTCTGGAGAGTCTTTTGATCAATTCAGGCCCAATATATCTATGATCCTAGACTTTCTTCAGGACGGATTAGACATGGGACTTTCTCCTAATACCCTTCGGGTTCAGGTGTCAGCATTGGGGGCATTATACAATACCAGTATGGCACAGTTTCCCTGGATAGCCAGGTTCCTGAAAGCAGCAGACAGGCTTAGATCAACAATCAGGAATATGGTAGCTCCTTGGAATCTTAACACAGTGTTGTCAGGGTTAACCTCCAGCACATTTGAACCCTTAGAATCAATTCCCATAAAATGGCTCACCATAAAAACCATTTTTTTGTAGCTATGACATCAGCAAGACGAGCCTGTGAACTACAACTCTTGTTTTAGATGCCACTTTTTTGCCAAAAGTCATTTCTACCTTTCATAGATCTTAGGATATAGTGGTACCCTCATTTTGTGCCAATCCCAAAAAATGATCAAGAGGCTATTTTACATACTTAAGACGTTAGACGAGCAGTTCTTAGGTACATAGAAGCAACAAAGGATTGGAGAATTGACAAGAATCATTTTGTCCAATTTTGCGGGCCAAATAAAGGTAAAAGATCGGTGAAAAGTTCTATTTCCTGCTGGATAAGGACAGCCATTTTTGAAGCCTATAAAGTAGAAGGGAAAGCATCACCTTCTTCACTTAGAGCACATTCCACAAGAGGCATTTCTGCTCCTTGGGCAGAAAGATCAGTCAGCCTCTCTACAACAGATTTGTAGGGCGGCAACCTGGAAAAGGGCATATACCTTTACCAAGCATTACAAGCTAGACATTTTTTCTAGTGAGGACGTGGCCTTTGGACATAAAGTCCTTTGTGCTGTTGTCCCCCCCCTCCCCCAATATATTAACATTAACCCCTTCAGCCAGAACACACTGAAGGCTTTACAACAGCAGCAGCAGATGTAAAGAGACACAGGATCTGCTCTCCTCACCCTACAGACACAAAGCTGATACTGGAGGAGATGCAAACTACAAGTACAGGTAGGGGAGATCCTGTGTGTATCAGCAGTGTCATTGTACAGCTGGGACTTGTAGTCCTACACATACAACATGCTGCTGAGTATCCCAGCAGGCAGACATGTCACTCAGCACTTGTATTCACTCCCTTTACAGAGAGGGGGGAGGGGCAGAGATTGTTATTACTGCATGTAAACAAAGGCCAGAAGAGAACCAGGGAAATAGTAGAGTGGTAGTAGAGATTTTTTTTTTGCCTAAAACTTGCTTAACTTAGTTATATATTGCTGCTCATCAGATTTAAAGTACTATATATTTTTTTTTCATAACTCGGACAACCCCTTTAAGGCCCCAGTGTAAACTTAATTTTTTCTCAGTAACCTAGCTGAGATGGGCAGAGATATAACATTTAGCGGTTTTTATGGCTACGATCTGTGGGGAAGTAAAAAAAAAAAAAAACAAACAAACAAAAAAAAAAAAAACATTGAAGAGGAACTACTTCATGCCACCATTACAGCTCGTACGAACAGGAAGGAGAAGGACTATAAACAAAATTTTCAGTATAGACAGCTCTCTTCAAGGGATGTTAAAAAAAAAAAAAAAAAAAAAAACCTGTGTTCGACCTCCTTCATACACACATCTTTTCAGTGTTTATAAATGCTTGTTTTTTTGTGGCTAACATCATTTTTATGACATCCTATAGAGAAGCCTATGGGACACACAGCAAAACAAGAAAAAAACAAATGTACCCAGAGCAGGCTTTTCAGTTTTGAAAATAATACCACAAAAACAGTGTGCATGTAGACATTCTGATAATTTGCTATAGATTTCAAAGTAACATCTGGTTACAGTGATTTTAATCTCCCCCCCCCCCCCCCAAAAAAAAGGGTGTGAATCCAGCCTTAGGTGTTGCTCACGTAGCTGTTGGCCGGCTGTGCCCGTGTTGCAGACCACAAATTGTGGTCAGCAATGCACGGGCACCAACTGTGGGGACCCATTCACTTCATCCAACTGTCCGCACCACCAAAATATAGAACAAGTTCTATTTTTTTGTGGTGCGGAGGCACGGCGTAGTGCTTCTGTGGAGTTCCGATTCGTGCCTCTGCGATCCGTGATGCGGGGTGCACACAGCCGATGCCCGTGTATTACGGATCCGGCGAATACAGGACGCAATACGGCAATGGCCGCACAATGGCCATGTGCATGAGCCCTTATGGTGACATTTTAATTACACTCATCACATTCTCAAATGTTGATTTAGTTTTCACTTAGTGTTAAGGAAATGAAACGATCCTTCAGAATTAAGTGGTTGACACTCGATCAAGAAAATTGGTTCAAGCCTTCTCGGCCTAGTTAAACCAGCTGCTGTTGAAATATTCCATGAGAGAGCTGTATACATATTATAATCATAGAAATAGAGGAGGAAATGAACATGAGGGTGAGAAAAAAAATTTGTTTTTGCACTGTAATATAAATTTAAGTGAATGTCTTTAGCTTGTTAGTCACACATCACAGATTTGGATTTAGTAGATTCAAGCTTAGTGCAAGACAGTCCTCAGTTTCTTCCAGCTTCTTAAATGGGGCTCTGGTTTGACTTGCAGAAGAGGTATCATAGACTCCCATGCTGTAAGGAACTTCTCATAGTACTGGATATTCTTGTCAGCTGTTCCCATGAGCAGCTAGTGAAAATCTTGTCTCTTATTTTTCCATGTCTCCATGTCAGGCCTTCAAATCTGTACTGAAGCATTCCACCTTGTCCTGGCTTAGTTGGCACTCCCATTTTCTCTTCTCTTTTCAATGCAGCAGCAGCTTCCGGCTTAGCTTCATACTCTGCTTGTACTTGATCCCTTTTCTTCAGTACATTCTTCATAGATTCAGGAGTAGAGGATATACTTTCTCAGCACTGGCAGGAAATCTTCTGTCATATCTTCTGTCAGCATCTCCAGTGCTGTACTGCAGTTTCTGATGCAAGCAGACACTCCCTTCAGGGGCTCACGCAGCTCTTCTTCTAGAGAACTCCAAGTAGAATAGACTGGGCCATAGTCTCGAAGCTCCACCAGATGTTCTACAGTACTTTCTCCTTGATAATTCATTGCACTATCCAGCCAATTGTTCCAAGTTTAAGTGCAAATGTGTCCAAATAGTAACATAGTAACATAGTTTATAAGGCCGAAAAAAGACATCTGTCCATCCAGTTCGGCCTGTTATCCTACAAGTTGATCCAGAGGAAGGCAAAAAAAACCCTGTGAGGTAGAAGCCAATTTTCCCCACTTTAGGGAAAAAAATTCCTTCCCGACTCCAATCAGGCAATTAGAATTACTCCCTGGATCAACGACCAATCTCTAGTAACTATAACCTGTAATATTATTACACTCCAGAAATACATCCAGGCCCCCTCTTGAACTCTTTTAGTGAACTTACCATCACCACCTCCTCAGGCAGAGAGTTCCATAGTCTCACTGCTCTTACCGTAAAGAATCCTCTTTTAGGTTTGCGTACAAACCTTCTTTCCTCCAGACGCAGAGGATGTCCCCTCGTCACAGTCACAGTCCTGGGGATAAATAGATCATGGGAGAGATCTCTGTACTGACCTCTGATATATTTATACATAGTTATTAGATCTCCCCTCAGTCGTCTTTTTTTCTAAAGTGAATAAGCCTAATTTTCATAATCTTTCTGGGTACTGTAGTCCACCCATTCCAGTTATTACTTTAGTTGCCCTCCTCTGAACCCTCTCCAGCTCTGCTATGTCTGCCTTGTTCACAGGAGCCCAGAACTGTACAAAGTACTCCATGTGTGGTCTGACTAGTGATTTGTAAAGTGGCAGGACTATGTTCTCATCACGGGGATCTATGCCTCTTTTGATGCAACCCATTATCTTATTGGCCTTGGCAGCAGCTGTCTGACACTGGTTTCTACAGCTTAGTTTGCTGTTCACTAAAATTCCTAGGTCCTTTTCCATGTCAGTTACCCAATATTTTACCATTTAGTATGTACTGGTGACTTACATTATTCCTTCCCATATGCATAACCTTACATTTGTCAGTGTTAAACCTCATCTGCCACTTCTCCGCCCAAGCCTCCAGTCTATCCAGATCCATCTGTAGCAGTGTACTGTCCTCTTCTGTGTTAATTACTTTACACAGTTTAGTGTCATCTGCAAAAATTTATATTTTACTGCGCAAGCCTTCAACAAGATCATTAATATATTGAAGAGAATAGGGCCCAATACTGACCCCTGTGGTACCCCACTAGTGACAGTGACCCAATCTGAATATGTGCCGTTAATAACCACCCTCTGTTTTCTATCACTGAGCCAGTTACTTACCCACATATAGACATTTTCTCCCAGGCCAAGCATTCTCATTTTATATATTAACCTTTTATGTGGTACCATGTCAAATGCTTTGGAGAAGTCCAGATATAAGACATCCATTGATTCGCCGCGGTCCAGATTAGAACTTACCTCCTCATAGAAACTGATTAAATTGGTTTGACATGACTGATCCCTCATGAAGCCATGCTGATATGGAGTTATTTGCTTATTTTCATTGAGGTACTCCAAGATAGTATCTCTTAGAAAACCCTCAAACAGTTTACCCACGACAGATGTTAAACTTACCGGCCTATAGTTCCCGGGCTCTGTTTTTTGACCCTTTTTGAATATTGGCACCACATTTGGTATGCGCCAATCCTCTGGAACACTCCCTGTCAGTATAGAGTCCTTAAATATGAGAAATAAGGGTCTGGCGATGACATTACTTAATTCTCTTAGGATACGGGGGTGTATGCCATCCGGTCCTGGCGATTTGTCTATTTTAATCTTTTTAAGATGCAGCTCTACTTCTTCCTGGGTCAGACAGGGCACTTTTAATGGGGAATTTACTTTTATATTCTGCATTTCATCTGACAGTTTATTTTCCTCAGTGAATACAGTGGAGAAAAAGATATTTAGTAGCTTTGCTTTCTCCTCATCGGTCTCTGCAACCCCCCCTCATTACTCTGTAAGGGGCCAACACCTTCAGGTTTATACTTTTACCATTTATATAATTGAACAACATTTTAGGGTTAGTTTTACTCTCTTTGGCGATTAATCTCTCGGTCTCTAGTTTGGCTGTTTTTATTTGTCTTTTACATATTCTATTTTTTTCCCCTTATAGTTTTTCAATACTTCCTCACTCCCCTCCTGTTTTAGTGATTTAAATGCTTTCTGTTTGTCATTTATTGCTTTCTTTACAGCTGTATTTATCCACATTGGTTTTTTTCTTGTTCCTTAACCTTTTATTCCCATAAGGTATGTACCTCTCACAATTAGATATTAGGATGCTTTTAAAAATATCCCATTTTGTGGCTGTATTTTTATTTTTGAGGACTTTGTCCCAGTTAGTTAGGCCTATGGCCTCTCTTAGTTGACTAAATTTAGCTTTTTTGAAGTTTGGTATTTTTGTTCCTCCCTGAAGAAACGGTCTTTTGAATGACAGTTGGAAGGTTATTATATTATGGTCACTAATAATGGTTGTTCTGTCAGGTCTATTGGTTAATACTAAGTCTAGTATGGCCGTCTCTCTAGTCGGGTCCTGAACCAGTTGGCAACGGTAATTGTCTTTGGTTATTTCCAAGAACCCGTTTCCTTTATGAGATATACAGGTTTCAGTTTCCCAGTCTATATCTGGGTAGTTGAAAATCCCCCATAATAACGACCGCATATAGTCTGTAATTGCTGAAAAATCCAGTGTTCGATTTCTCAGTTTGTAACCACTTGTCACATATCGGATAGACTCCCCCATCTTGGAAAGCAAAGAGGCACCCTGCTTTTTGTGGTTGTTCAGATCCTTAGCAGTAAGAAAAACATTGAAGCATTCATTGAAGGAGAGTACTGGATGGTCTGCAATCCTTTTGAGGAACTTGTCCAAAGCACTTCTCGTGGTTTTCCCAAGAAGTGAGTAGGCTGGGTTTCTTCCGTAACCAGTCAAAATCCTGGTATCTTCTTCATATGGAATATTCAGGGAGGTCAAATTCTGATCTTGTCTTGGTCATAACCCTGTAGGTTATATAGGTTTCCATAGTGCACACGTGTTTCTTTGGGTCATCAACTGTAACAAATAGGTCCCTTGTCTCGCCATCCATGTCATCATCTAGCTGCAGCCTGTTAAGAAGTTAGGATGAAGAAGCTGGGCTTGAGGTGTCTGCAGGGGTACCATTTGGCAAACTAAGGTCCTTGTCACCTACACTGCTGGGCTCAGTGTGGATTAAGTTGGGGCTAGGAGTGTCACTAATCACAAATCCATCGTAAACAACATTGTCTTCAGCTCCAGGAGGAGAGCAACTCAGAGGGTGCTTGATGTTATGCAGGGACTTCTGGCCAGACGACGGCAAGGACTTGGGAATACTTGACCCTGACATGATAATGAGAGCCTGAGCACCAAGGAGCCATTGCCACCCATACTTAATAAAAGAGGCGGAAAATGTGGTGGGTGGAGGAGGAGAACTAACAGCTTCAATCAGCCCACGGGATTCGTTCTCATCATGCAATCCCCACCACCACCTATACACTGTCTGTCGATACAATATCGTCTTCATTTTCATTATTTTCCATAATATTGTTATTCATGATTTGGGGGGGGGGGGTACTATATCTCCTTG
The DNA here is from genome assembly GCA_900303285.1 of Rhinella marina. NCBI lineage: Eukaryota > Metazoa > Chordata > Amphibia > Anura > Bufonidae > Rhinella > Rhinella marina. The sequence goes on from ONZH01013411.1 coordinate 27,607, forward strand.
GGGAGAGAGCTCCTTAATGTGTGTGGGGAGATTTATAGGCGATACATGCTGCTATGGAATTCTAGGAAGAAAGGGATGCAAATGAAAGGGGTGCTGGCTTATTTAATATCCGAGTCATGTCTCAAAGCCTATTTAAAGGTTTGAACATTGGCTTAAAGGATAGCTGCCTTGCATATGGTGGCATTAGAGGCAGTGCTTGTTAAGAGCTCATTTGCATCCCATTGTTGTTCATTAAACGTTATTTTATTGTACATAATGTCTGTCTGTGATTATTGAGTTGCAAATCCTAAGAGATCCTAAAGAACCTTAAGAAGTGAGATTAAAGTTTCATGCTTCCTAATGCATCAAATTGTTCTTTTTGGAAGTTTAGCTGTTTTGTACCTCCCTAAAGAAACACTCTTTTGAATGACAACTGGAAGGTCATTATTTTATGGCCACAATTTCCCAGGTGTCTCCCAACCTGCAAATCTGTCAGGTGTATTGGTTAGTACTAAGTCCAGTATGGCCATCCCTCTAGTCAGGTCCTGAACCAGTCGGGAAAGTTAACTGTCTTTGGTTATTGCCAAGAACCTGATTCATTTATGAGGTCTACAGGTATCAGTTTTCCAGTCTATATCTGGGTAGATGAAGTCCCCCAAATAATAATGACCTCAACAAAAAAGACAAACACCTCCCCCTGTCCAGTTTTTACAATCCTTTCTAAACAAACAGTCACAGTGACAACTATCATCCAGCCATGTCTCAGGTCTCCCCACTATATCATAGTCCTCCTCAGACATTACTACATCCAGTTTTATTAGTCAGGCTTCTGGCATTAGTATACATCACATTGTTTGTTGTAGTTCATGTTTTGTACTTAAAGGGAACCTGTCATCTCCGAAACACCCCCTGAACTAGAGTAAGCATTGTATAGTGTAAATGATGCTGAATCCGAATATGTAATTTTTATCGTCATACTCACTTCCATTCCAACGCTGTGCTCCCACAAACCAGCAGTAAAATACATTGACAGGACTCTTCTTTGAGTACATTATGTGAGTGAGCACTGGAGTTCACTGAGTGCATTTTAATGCAGGTTTGTGAGAGCACAGCGTCGGAATGGAAGCGAGTATGACAATAAAAATTACATATTCGGATTCAGCATCACTTACACTATACACCGCTTACTCTAGTTTGGAGGGTGTTTCAGAGCTGACAGGTTCCCTTTAAGATCATACTAGTTATTTAGATAACTTGCATCGCAAAATAATAGAGTAAAATGAAAAAGATACCTAAGAAGTTGAAACTCATCTTGTTGGTTAAGAATGCTGCTGGCAGTGTAGTTGCAACTGAGACAGCAAAGTAGCTGATAACAGAGATTCCAATAGCGAGTAATGCGAGGACAGTGTATGAGGCAGTTGCTAACAAGACCTGATGAAAGAGAACAATCATTTAAATAAAACATTTAAAAAATCCTGTTGCTTATACATTTATAACAGAAAACTAATGTGTTCAGATCTTCGTGTATGTCATATGAGAACTTGATTAAAAAAAAAAATAGAAAAAAAAATAGAAAAAAAATATGTATTCATAGTTTTAAAAAACCATGCCTACACCACATAGCACCACAGGTCCCCTAAATATCTTTTGGGCATTTGCGTTTTTGATACAGTTTTTGTGGCATTCTTTCTGGCCTTTTGAAACAGTGCAATCAACTGTCTAAAAAGTGGTACAAATACAATTTGATGCATATAAGGTTACTACAGTTGTCTATGAAATGAGCTTAACAAAGGCCCGGAGCTTCGCACGAGAGGGAGTGGGGACAAATGGTAGCCATTTTGCTCTTAAATTGCACCACAAATCTGGGTAAAAATCCATCTCAAAGTAAGACAACCAAATATTGGTATAGAATCGGAGAAAAATGTCTATCCCTGCAGAAGATTTATCATCCAGCCTGAGCTACTGTAATAAAGCTAGACAGTCTGTCTAAGCTCACGTCACCTGTTTGTTTTACCTCTACAATTTTCTTCATGGTGTTTTCCCTCTATATTGAAAGGTTTTGGCTGAAAAACTCCAAAACCAAAGCTACAGCTTTTAAAAAGAAGCATGACAGACCAAAAAAAAAAAAAAAACACCACTTAATTAACAAAACCGACAGTAGCAAAAAAAAAAAAAAAAAAAAAAAAAAAAAAGCTGCAGCCACATATTGTGTGCTAGCCAATATGACATTATAAAACACCATACAGATACTGTTTTGTGTAGTGGCACTTTAAGAAATGTTCTGTGTGTTATTTGCTCCCTCAAAGTTTTTTATTTTTTAAATGCAACATTTCTAGGTGTGGAATTTTTTCATATGTTTTACTGGAGACTTGTCTATAGGACATTAAAATATCTGAAAGAAATGCAGCAAAAATGTGTGACTAAAAAGCAGACATCCTAAAAGCAGGTAATGAATATGAGGCACTTGCAAAGCAGACCTAAAAAGAAGAGAGAACAATTATTCAAATAAACAGACAGTTTCTGTTGGACAGCATTATTTATTGTTAAAGGAAAGCTAATGTGCTCCGATGTTATACAGATTATATGATGTAAGAACAACATGTTACTTGCAGATTTTGTCACAAATTTTTATGCAGATTTGCCCCAGTCTAATCCTTGCAATGCAAAGGGGGAAATCTGCACTGAAAATCCGCTCAATTGACATGCTGTAGATTTAAACATTTGCATCACAGGTCAATTTCCATGCAGAAAATTAATTCAACATATACACAAGATTTTGGAAATCTCATTTACTTAGCTGAGACAGTTTCCACATGAAAATCCACACCATGTGTGCATACCTTTAATGTAGTTTCACACTTCATATTTTTTTGAAAAACACAGCATTTTTTTAAAAGCTGCAGCCAGATGTTACATGCTAGCCAATAGGAAATTTTAAACACTGCTTTTTTTTGTAAAATAAATAACTGTACATCATAGTGGCTGAGGGCTTGTATGGAGCTGGCTGCTACACTGTATAAAACAGCAGGCACCTGGCAGCAATGACTGGGATTGTCGGTGGCACAGAAACTGGTCATTTAACCCCTTAGTTGCCACGTTCAATATCGATCAAGGTTTATGTGAAGTTAGTCAGAGGGATGTGGCCCTTGTCTCTGCTTTGTGATCGGAGCCCCAAGAGCCCCGGAGTGAAACCACGCGGCTCCAATTGGTTACCATGACAGCCTGGGGCCTGCTGAAGAATCCCTGGCTTGTCATGGTAATCTGCCTGCTAAGTGCACAAGGCAGAATCCCACTCACCGTAGTAGATCTCTCAAATAAATCTATCAAAAGATCCCAGGTTCTAGCCCCCCTCTGAAGGTTAAAGGTTATTGTGTACTGTATAAATAAAAAATGAACAAAATAGGTATTGCCACATCCAAAAATGTCTGGACTATGAAAATATAAAAATATTTTTTTTGCGTGAAAAACAGAATAAAAACACACAATTTGCCATTTTGGGTCACCTTATCTCCCTGCAAAACAGTGGTCAAAAAGTTGTGTGTACCCAAAAAATTGTACCAATAAAAACTACAGCTTGTCTTGCAAAAAACAAACCCTCATAAAGCTCTGTAGAAATATAAAAAAGTTATGACTGTCAAAAAATGGCAATGCAAAGAAAATGTTGATCTTTTAAAAGTTTTTTTAAGTGGTAAAACAAAAACAAATGAATTTGGTATTACCGTAATGTATTCGGTCACAGAATAAGGGTGCCATGTAATTTTTAGCGCACAGTGAACACCGTAATATCAAAATATCAATTTTACCCCGCAAATATTTTTATTCATGTTTGCCAATACAAGACAAGGTGCCATTAAAAGAAACAGCTTACCCTACTTCAAATAAGCCCTCATATGGCTATATGAATGGGAAATTAAAAAAGGTATGGCTATTGGAATATAGGGAGAAAAAAACAAAAATGTAAAAATGAAAATGGGCCTTATAGTTAAGGGGTTAATCCTAGTTAGTCGCCACATAAGTACTTTAAATACTAAATGAAGTAGGTACCCTTCGCACAGTCACTTGTACAAAATAAACTGATTTGCATTGCCCTCTAATAGATGTCAAGATAGTATGATATAACTTAAGTGTCCTTCAGTTAATCTTCCAGATGGTTTTACTTTTGATATCGTTAATGCTGAGGGTAACTGCTTTCTCCATTTACTTCATCCTATTCTTCCTTTCACAAGAAAATAGGATAAACACATTTGAAGTATATATGAAGTACTGCCTGCACAGTGCTTTACCATACAAGATGTATTATAAGATTGGTTGCTGAGCTCTGTGCTTTCACCTGCTCACAGAACCCGCTTATGCCAGCTTGGTGACCTGAAGATGGTTAATATTGAAGGTGCAAGACATTTGCTGCATTGGCTAAAACCAAACTTAGCCAGAGATATGGTTAAATTTCTAAAGAAACAGACAGCGGCATCATCTTCCCAAAATCCAAGATAGTGGAGTTAGCACACATTCTTCTTGATGAGCCCCTAGAAGGTATGTGAGATGGGGACAATGAAGGAGATAGCTCTACCTATTTTGAAGAACATTAAACAGGCACTTACTAAACTGCCCTGGATCAGGACACAAAAGGCCTATCAGTGATAAAGCAAGAGACCAAGCACATGGACAAATGGTGGATGTGCTGGAGACAACACAAACTGCTTTTGTTGAATATAAAGCCTTGCCACGTGTCAATTTTACCTCAACTCTCTATAGAAAACAATGGAGGACCAAGAAAACAGCAGTAGGGAATTCATAAGTCTGTTTCTGCGGACTTGATACCCCAGCCATACTTTGGATTTGTCTAATTACTGGGAGTGGAGAATGCCCCCTCCATCGTAATACAAACAGCCCATCGTTCCCCTGTTATGCTGCCAAAATGAAGAATTCTTAATCATATGCTCCACAGAAAGAAAATCATCTACTGCTTGTCACTTCTCTTTGGCCTGGCGGAGGTTTCCATGGAGGTTTACATATGGATATATTTCCTTTGGATATAGAGAATTGGTATTTTAAGGAACTAGCATCAATCCTGGACCTCCCAAAGTCCACCCTCAGGAGAAGATGTCTATGCCCAAGGATCTAAAACATTGGAAATGAAGTTGCATTCTGATTCCGAAGATGATCTTCTGGTATGCATCCTATATAACATTGAAAGTCTATGTCTGAGGTATTATCAGTCAACCCTCTGAGTCTCTCAAGGCTCGGATCTGACCCCTCACATTGAACTATGAGTGTCCTAGCTTATACTTCCACATCTTTTTTTGTCTACTTCTTTACTCCCCTTCTTCACTAGTTTCTCTTCCCTTTTCCTTTCACTCTCTCTCCTTTTTCTTTCTATACTGATTTCCTTTTCTTCCCCACTTATATGTTCACTTCAGCCAATTTCTAGTTCGAATTCCTGGTGTTGCAGGTTGTTTATTATGTTTGAGGTCCCACCTGGATAAATCTGCTGATTCTTCAATGGCTGTTTGGTGCAGACATATATATTTTACACATGTGGACAAAATTGTTGGTACCCTTTCATTAAAGAAAGGAAAACCCACAGTAGTCACTGAAATATTGTGAATTTGACAAAAGTAATAATGAATAAAAATTTACTGATAATCACCTTATGAAAATTAGACATATGTTTTAAATCGTGGTTCAACAGAAACAAACAAATGAAACTGGCCTGGGCAAAAAATTATGGTACCTCTAGAAAAGATTGAAAATACTGTAGTTTGACCATAGGGACATGTTAAAGTATGTTGCGGCTTATAATTACCATCACAGGTGTCTTCAAACTTGTAATCAGTCAGTCTACCTATTTTAAGGAAACGTGTTAAAACTAGATAGTGACTAGAGATGAGCAAATTGAAGTTGACGAAGTGGAATTCGATACAAATTTCAGGAGAAATTAGATCCCAAAGTCGAATTTCCTCTCGCTTCGAGGTGACAAATCATATTTTTCCTAAAATGGTTGATGCACATGTAAGAACATGGAGCTAAGAACTCTTGGAATGAGGGATCACCCACAATGCCATGCATGCAGCGAATCAGCAGCCAGCCAGCCCCTGTGATGTCATAGCCCTCTAAATAGCCTCAGCCATCTTGATTTCTGCCATTTTCCAGTCTATTTAGTGCAGGGAGAGACGTGACAGGCAATAGGGACAGTGTTTAGGAAAGACTTTATTCTGCAAAAAAATGATTGAGAAGCTCAGGGAAAGATCATTAAAAGTGTAGGGAAAGGATAGGGAGGCATTATCCACACTATAGGGAGAGAGGGGCCAACAGGGGAGTGTAAAGCCTGGGTAACAGGAGCAATTACTATTACAGCTTGCTGCACCAAATTGATGTTATACAACTGCTGATAGGTTGTTTGCACTATATCATAGCTCAGTAATTCCAGCAAACCTTGCTATTGAGGTTTTTTTTGGATGTATTAATAGGACATATCAGTATGTCTATTCACTGTTCTGCTGTGAAATTACATTGTGATACAGACATTTTAGGGGTGTATTAATAGAAAATATAAGTGTCTTATTTGCCGTTCTGCTGTGAAATTACATTGTGATACAGACATTTTAGGGGTATATTAAAAGGAAATATAGGTATGTCTATTCGCCGTTCTGCATTGAAATTACATTGTGATACAGCTTTTTTGGGGTGTATTAATAGGAAATATAAGTACGTCTTATTAGCTGTTTTGCATTGAAATTACATTGTTATACAGAAATTTTTTGGGTGTATTAATAGGAAATATCAGTAGGTCTTATTAGCCTTTTTTGGTGAAATTAAATTGTGATACAACCTTTTCTGGGGTGTATTAATAGAAAATATAAGTACGTTTATTAGCCATTCTGTGTTGAATTTACATTGTGATACAGCCATGTTTGTATGTCTATTAACAGTTTTTTGTTGAATTTACATTGTTTAATAGCCACTTTTGGGGTGAATCAATAGGAAATATAAGTACTTATTAGTCGTTCTATGGTGAAATTACATTGTAATACAGCCATTTTTGGGGTGTATTAATAGGAAATATAAGTACGTCTTATTAGCTGTTTTGCATTGAAATTACATTGTTATACAGAAATTTTTTGGGTGTATTAATAGGAAATATCAGTAGGTCTTATTAGCCTTTTTTTGGTGAAATTAAATTGTGATACAACCTTTTCTGGGGTGTATTAATAGAAAATATAAGTACGTTTATTAGCCATTCTGTGTTGAATGTACATTGTGATACAGCCATGTTTGTATGTCTATTAACAGTTTTTTGTTGAATTTACATTGTGTAATAGCCACTTTTGGGGTGAATTAATAGGAAATATAAGTACTTATTAGTCGTTCTATGGTGAAATTACATTGTAATACAGCCATTTTTGGGGTGTATTAATAGGAAATATAAGTACGTCTATTAGCATTTCTGTGTTAAATTTACATTGTGATACAGCCATTTTTGGGGTGTAATAAAAGGAAATGTAAGTACGTATTTTATCAGTTCTGCGTTGAATTTAAAAGAATTGAATTTATTTAGTGTTGAGAAGAGACATCTAAGGGGGGGGGGCATGATTAACCTATACAAATATATAAATGGGCCATACAAAAAACTGTTTCATGTCAAATGCCCTCAAAGGACAAGGGGGCACTGCCTCTGACTGGAGAAGAAAAAGTTCAGTCTCCAGAAGCGTCAAAGCTTCTTAACTGTAAGAACTGTGAATTTGTGGAATACACTTCCTTAGGATGTGGTAACAGCAGGAACAGTGGACAGTTTTAAAAAGGGTTTATATGAATTCTTAAAAGTAAACAATATTGATGCTTATGAAATCTGAGTCTCATTTCCTACTGTGATTCGCATCCCCAGCTATCTCTTGGTTGAACTTGATGGACTTGTGTCTTTTTTTCAACCGTATTAACTATAGTATGTAACTATGTAAGTATGTCTTACTAGCCGTTCTGTAGTGAAATTACATTGTGATACCTCTATTTTAGGGTGTATTAATAGGAAATATAAGTACGTTTAATTGCAGTTCTGCTGTGAAATTACATTGTGATACAGCATTTTTTGGGGTGTATTAATAGAATATATAAGTACGTCTATTTGCCATTCTGTGGTGAAATTACATTGTGAAACAACCACTTTTGGGGTGTATAATAGGAAATATAAGTACGTCTATTAACAGTTCTGTGTTGATTTGAAATTGTGAAATAGCCACTTTTGGGGAGTATTAATAGGACATATTAGTACATCTTATTAGCTGTTCTGAGTGAAATTCAGTTGTGATATAGCCACTTTTGGGGAGTATTAATAGAAAATATAAGTACTTCTTATTAGCCGTTCTGGAGTGAAATTACATTGTGATATCCCCATTTTGGGGATTAATCAGAAATATAAGTACATCTATTAGCAGTCCCGAGTTGAATTTACATTGTGATACTGCCTTTTTTGCGGTGTATTAATAGGAAATATAAGGATGTCTTAATAGCCGTTCTGCATTGAATTTATATTGTGATACAGCAAGTTTTGGGGTGTATTAATTTACTTTTAATAAAATGTAATTCTTTTATTTTACAGTATGTTGGATGGACAACTTGCAGGCCCCTCAAAGGGAACAGGCAATGGCCAAAATGTTTGTGGTGCAGCCAAAAGAAGCAGCAGAAGAAGAGGGGGTGGCAGCAGAATTTGCAGCAACAGGTCTGGGCTTCCAGTGTCATAGTAAAATATCATTTCAGGTTTAACACTGACAATTGTAAAATTTATGCACATATGAAGGAATAATGCAAGTCACCAGTACATACTAAATGGTAAAACACTGGGTAACACTGACATGGAAAAGGACCTAGGAATTTTAGTGAACGGCAAACTAAGCTGTAGAAACCAGTGTCAGACAGCTGCTGCCAAGGCTAATAAGATAATAGGTTGCCTCAAAAGGGGCATAGATGCCCGTGATCAGAACATAGTCCTGCCACTTTACAAATCACTACTCAGTCCACACATGGAGTACTGTGTACAGTTCTGGGCTCCTGTCAACAAGGCAAACATAGCAGAGCTAGAGAGGGTTCAGAGGTGGGCGACTAAAGTAATAACTGGAATGGGTGGACTAAGTACCCAGAAAGATTATCAAAATTAGGATTATTCACTTTAGAAAAAAAGAGAACTTAGGGGAGGATCTAATAACTATGTATAAATATATCAGGGGCCAGTACAGAGATCTCTCCCATGATCTATTTATCCCCAGGACTTTGACTGTGATGAGGGGACATCCTCTGCCTCTGGAGGAAAGAAGGTTTGTACACAAATATAGAAGAGGATTATTTACTTTAAGAGCAGTAAGACTATGGAACTCTCTGCCTGAAGAGGTGGTGATAGTAAGTTCACTAAAAGAGTTCAAGAGGGGCCTGGATGTATTTCTGGAGTATAATAATATTACAGGCTACGGTTACTAGAGATCCAGGGAGTTATTCTGATTGCCTGATTAGAGTCAGGAAGGAATTCTTTTCCCTTAAAGTGGGGAAAATTGGCTTCTACCTCACAGGGGTTTTTGCCTACTTCTGGATCAACTTGCAGGATAACAGGCCGAACTGGATGGACAGATGTCTTTTTTCGGCCTTATAAACTGTTACTATGTATGTTATCTAGCCGCCAATTTTTCATCAAGCTGCAGGAGGAAGTGAACATGCCTATTTGCAGAATCTGTGAGAAGAAGGTGGAAATGTTAGCAGCACGGCCCTGCATCAACACATGAAACATCACCATAAAGTGGCCTGGGAGAACGGTGGCTCCGTTGTAGGGGTCCAGCCTGTCGCAGCTGCATCACCCAATGGCCCGCACCCCTTTTCCTGTAGTCAAGGCTCCACCACCTCAGCCAAAGGGAACTGTCTTTCCTTCCCATAATTTACTGGTTCTAATGCTCCTGCTGCTCATCCTTCCACTCCTTGTCACGCATTTTGTCAGCAATCGATCACCGAAGCAATTGCAAAGAGACAACACTACGCGTGCACTCATCCAACGGCACAAAAGCTTAATGTGCTCCTAGCCAAGTCGCTGGTACTGCAGTACCTCCCTTTCCAAGTGGTAGACTCTGTTCCTTTCAGAAAACTGATGGCTTGTGCCAAGCCAAAGTGGAGACTCTCAAGCCATCATTACTTCTTCAAAAAGGCAGTACTAGCCCTGCACACGCATGTTGAACAGAAGGTAGGCCAGTCCTTGAGCCTGTCAGTGTCCCCTCAAGTTCACGGCAGCGCCGACGTTTGGAGCGGTCAGAGGCAATATATGTCCTCTACGGCCCACTGGTTAAATGTGGTTCATGCTCAGCCACAGCAACAATTTGGCCAGGTGACGACACTGCCGCCTCCATGTTCTGAAGCTGTGGGTCCTGTGCCAATGTCTGCCTCTGCCTCCTCATCCTCCACCGTGTCCTCAGCCTCCACTGCAGGGACAATTCAGCGTGCTCCTCCAGCAGACCACATGTGCAAGGCATGACCGTGTCATGCTGTTCTGTGCCTAGTTTGCTTGGGCGAACGGAGTTACACAGGGGAGGAATTGCTCCGCGTCCTCCATCAAGAAATCAAATCCTGGCTTTCTCCTCGCCAACTCAAAATCAGAACCATGGTCACCAATAATGGGAAAAACATGGTGTCGGCACTGCATTAAGGAGGGCTAAGCCATGCACCCTGCATGGCGCACGTGTTTAATCTGATCGTAAAGAGGTTCCTGAAGTCTTCCACCCATCTGCAAGACATGCTGAAAATGGCCAGGAAACTGTGCATGCCACTCTTACGCTGCAAAGCACCCCCTTGTTGAGCTGCAAAGACCGAATGGCATTGCCCAAAATTGCCTTATATGCTTTCCACCATGTCAGACCCTTGCTACTGGTCCAAAATGGTGGTCTTTTTTCCACCAGCTGAGAGGGAGGACAAACTGAACTACTATCGAGACATCCTATGTAGTCAGTGTGCCACTGCCTATATGCGCCATCGCCCATCCTCACAAAGGTGTGAGCAGGGGGGCCGCCTGTGCTCATGTTCCACTGCCATGGCTGCTGTGGGGAAGGGGGGGGCAGTAGCAGTACCAGCTCAATCAGCAACAACCTAAGTCTAGAGTCTCTGATGAGCAGTTTTCTTCACCTGCTTAGTGAAGAAACTACTCACCAGCAGCAGCTAGACATGGAACAGATCCTGAACCAGCAGGTGGTGCTGCACCCTGCCACCCCACATCCAAGATTGACTGGACTACTGGGCAGCCAAACTTGATTTATGGCTGCAACTGGCCAAGTTTGCCCTTGACAAGCTTTCCTGCTTGCCCAGTATTGTGGCATCAGAGTGGGTTTTTAGTGCGGTGGGGGCCATAGTTAACCCAAGGAGAACTCGCCTTTCCACCCAAAATGCGGAGGGATTGACCTTTGTGAAGATGAATCAGGCGTGGATCAGCCAGGATTTCCACATTCCAGTGCCTGATGCATCAGATTAGATCATCCATGGTGCCACACCCAAACGTTGCCAAAAGAGACCCGTTTCTTCTGGCTACCTAATTCAGCTACTATTCTGATGCTGCTACTCGCCTGATGCCACACACCTGCTGCGAGGTGCTCCTACTGCCATCCACCATCTTGTGCTGGTACTGGCTAGGTTTTTGCCCCCACCTCCACTGTCACTGGGCTACTCTGTAATCTCCTCATGCTGCTGCCAACTCACCACTCTGTCACTGGGCCACTCTGTGGACTTCTCATGCTGTTCCCACCCCCCACCCCCTCTATGACGGGGCTGCCATTTTCCCTTTTTGGCCTTTTTGACATCACCATTTATTTTACCCTTCTTCTGATCTGTCAGAAGGATGGAAAAATGAGACACACGGATCTTGCCTTTGGAGCAGCCGTAAGGCCTGTATCACATGGTTCCTATTTTGCATCAGGATTGGCTCATGATTTGGTAGCCAAAAGCAGGAGTCGGTAAAAAACACACAAGACATGCAAATGTTTCGTTCACATGTCATCTCTGTTTTGGATCCACTCTTTTTTTTGGCCTTAGCAATACTGATGGATTACTGACCAAATGCTGACCTAGTGAAGGAGGATGCTCAACAGGCAGGATCTGATTTTTGGGAGTTGTTCTTCTGATGGATCAGAAGTAGAGATGAGCGAATCATTCAAAATGTTATTTGCCGAACCTTTTGTTGTATTTGCGTACAAAATATACGTTATCATGTGGCTATTAGCGAACATTCTTATAAGACGTACACATGAGCGTACAAATGGCGTCCGAATCCTCAGCGTGCTATTTTCTAGTGATTACGCAATACGCATGCACGCACGACGAGAGGCCGCGGCGTGCATTCCTCAGAGGCAGAGCGAATGTTTGAAAATGGCATCCAGGCGATCCTCATCATTTAGCTCTGGAGAGCTGAAATACCTGATCCGGCTAATAGACAGAGAGGATTATGATGGCAAACACCACCATCCAAACCAGCATAAGAAGGAGGTGATCCGAGGCTTGCGCCATCGTTTCAACACCGCGCGGACCCAGTGCCAGATCCAGCGTAAATGGTCCAATCTGAAATTTAAATGCCCAGAGAGGCTTAATGAGATCCGCGCAGAGATACGGCAGGGTGAGTAACAAAATATTTGATAAGTAAAAACCTGTTAAAAAATTAGTGTACTGTATTGTATATATACAAGCAGTGAGTGCCAATAACGAAAAAAGTATAGAAGGACAACGTGGGTGTGCGTAGTGCGCTGCAGTAATTTTGTTTCATGCTAGGCAACTCTAACTCGACCCAAACAACTTAAGTGAAGGTATTCTAGTCATTATTGTTAATGGGGCTGGCCGTTCTCCCGTTTGTGTCAGGCAAATGCACTAGTTCAAAAGAAAGTACCCTTATATGCCCCTTCATAGTTAGTGCTTCCTCCTCCTACACACAGACTCAAAGACGTGCCCATGCTGCAGCTACTGTCAGTGGGCGATATCCAAAGTATTCCTACTACACCATGTTACAGTGAATGGGGCCAGAGCGTGGTTCCGGCCCCACACGTGTACCTGCGACAGCACGGATCCGGAGGTACCCTTCACCCACCGGATCCGGGCTGCCGCTAGTGTAGAAGTAGCCTTAGGCCATTATTTAATGATTTTTGACAGCTGCTGCACCACAGAGGAGCCGATCTCACCCTTCTCCACCCCAGCAAGAGAGGACCCCACCTGCCCCTCTAACACCACCAGCCCAACTACCAGAGGTAGAAGGTAGGTAAAATAAAAAGTGTAATGGGTGGACCTTCTGTCTTCAAAATATGAGCTAAATGTATGTTTTATCTTTTGTAGCTCCAACCGACAGGGAGCAGTTTTCCCCTGGACCATGGGAAGACTACGCCGTGTGGGTGTCCAGTAAGTACTACAAACCAAAAAATAGGCTCAGTCAGTACAGATACAGGTCACTGAATAAGTCGCTCCAGTACTTGCACCAAATACAGTATATAATGACATTCAATTGATAACGTATTCTGATCCAGGTGCTGGTTAAAGTTTAGATTTTTTTTTTGTGGGACAACCACTTTAACTCGATCATACAAACTAAGTATATAACTGTTCCCACCCCTTTTTTTTATTTGTTAAAAGGAAGTTTTTATTTATTACTAAAATATTCTTGAAAAACCTGTGTTTTGAGTGTTTTGTTAAACCTTTAACACCTTCCTGATCCTGACATAGTGTGAAGAAGACAGAGTTTTTATCCCACGGCCAATTTCTCGTATTAAAGAGGACCTTTCATGACTTTTAAAAAATGAATCTGCACTATCTACCTGAAAGTGCGTCCCCCACTGATGCCAGCAGCGTTGTTTTCTTTGCAAATTGTCCCCCGGTGGCTTCACACGGGCCCCCCGTTCTTCTGTCCGGCTTTATGCTAATTAGAAAGCATCGGAACAGGGAGGAGGAGACTCCCTGTTCCTCAATGGGCGTTGCTTCTGCCCTGCTGTGACTGCTGTCCAATCAGAGCGGACCGCTCACAGCAGGGCAGAAGCAACGCCCATCAGGTAGATAGTGCAGATTCATTTTTTAAAAGTCATGAAAGGTCCTCTTTAATGAACACAGCGGTGTCTGCCGGCCGAAGTATTACTATTTCTAGCTTAACATAGGCAGTGAAAATTATATATGAGCTTTTCATGGATGCCCTGGCCAGTAGTAGTAGGGGACGGGGTATATCAGCATAGAGTGATTGGTAAAATAAATACAACAAACTGCGGTTTAGTATAACAATGTCCGCTAATGTAACTTGTAACGGGAGGCAGAGGCAGTGTAAAAATTTTTTATATATATATAACTTATATTTATATATAGTAACATAGTAACATAGTTTGTAAGGCCGAAAAAAGACATCTGTCCATCCAGTTCAGCCTGTTTTCCTACAAGTTGATCCAGGGGAAGGCAAAAAAAACCCCTGTGAGGTAGAAGCCAATTTTCCTCACTTTAGGGGGAAAAATTCCTTCCCGACTCCAGTCAGGCAATCAGAATAACTCCCTGGATCAACGACCCATCTCTAGTAACTATAACCTGTAATATTATTACCCTCCAGAAATACATCCAGGCCCTTCTTGAACTCTCTTAGTGGACTTACCATCACCACCTCCTCAGGCAGAGAGTTCCATAGTCTCACTGCTCTTACCGTAAAGAATCCTCTTCTATGTTTATGTACAAACCTTCTTTCCTCCAGACGCAGAGGATGTCCCCTCGTCACAGTCCTCGGGATAAATAGATGATGGGAGAGATCTCTGTACTGACCTCTGATATATTTATACAGTTATTAGATCTCCCCTCAGTTGTCTTTTTTCTAAAGTGAATAACCCTAATTTTGATAATCTTTCTGGGTACTGTAGTCCACCCATTCCAGTTATTACTTTAGTTGCCAACCTCTGAACCCTCTCCAGCTCTGCTATGTCTGCCTTGTTCACAGGAGCCCAGAACTGTACACAGTACTCCATATGTGGTCTGACTAGTGATTTGTAAAGTGGCAGGACTATGTTCTCATCACGGGCATCGATGCCTCTTTTGATGCAACCCATTATCTTATTGGCCTTGGCAGCAGCTGTCTGACACTGGTTTCTGCAGTTTAGTTTGCTTTTCACTAAAATTCCTAGGTCCTTTTCCATGTCAGAGTTACCCAATGCTTTACAATTTAGAATGTACTGGTGACTTGCATTATTCCTTCCCATATGCATAACCTTACATTTGTCAGTGTTAAACCTCATCTGCCACTTTTCTGCCCAAGCCTCCAGTCTATCCAGATCCTGCTGTAGCAGTGCACTGTCCTCCTCTGTGTTAATTACTTTACACAGTTTAGTGTCATCTGCAAAAATTGATATTTTACTGTGCAAGCTTTCTACAAGATCATTAATAAATATATTGAAGAGAATAGGACCCAATACAGACCCCTGTGGTACCCCACTAGTGACAGTGACCCAATCTGAGTATGTACCATTAATAACCACCCTCTGTTTTCTATCACTAAGCCAGTTACTTACCCACATACAGACATTTTCTCCCAGGCCAAGCATTCTCATTTTGTATACTAACCTTTTATGTGGTACCGTGTCAAACGCTTTAGAGAAGTCCAAATATACGACATCCATTGAGTCGCCGCGGTCAAGTCTAGAACTTACCTCCTCAT
This sequence comes from Rhinella marina, assembly GCA_900303285.1. Lineage (NCBI taxonomy): Eukaryota > Metazoa > Chordata > Amphibia > Anura > Bufonidae > Rhinella > Rhinella marina. The sequence continues at coordinate 43,253 of ONZH01013411.1, forward strand.
AGAAACTGATTAAATTGGTTTGACGTGACCGATCCCTCATGAAGCCATGCTGATATGGAGTTATTTGCTTATTTTCATTGAGGTACTCCAAGATAGCATCTCTCAGAAAACCTTCAAACAGTTTACCCACAACAGAAGTTAAACTTACCGGCCTATAGTTTCCAGGCTCTGTTTTTGGACCTTTTTTGAATATTGGCACCACGTTTGCTATGCGCCAATCCTGTGGAACACTCCCCGTCAGTATAGAGTCCTTAAATATCAGAAATAAGGGTCTGTCGATTACATTACTTAATTCTCTTAGGATACGGGGGTGTATGCCATCCGGTCCTGGTGATTTGTCTATTTTAATATTTTTAAGACGTTGCTGCACCTCTTCCTGGGTCAGAGAGGACACTTTTAAAGGGGAATTTACTTTTATACTCTGCATTTCATCTGACATTTTATTTTCCTCAGTGAATACAGTGGAGAAAAAGTTATTTAGTAGCTTCGCTTTCTTCTCATCGCTCTCTGCTACTCCCTCCTCATTACTCTGTAAGGGGCCGACACCTTCAGGTTTATACTTTTTAGTATTTATATAATTGAAGAACATTTTAGGGTTAGTTTTACTCTCTTTGGCGATTAATCTCTCGGTCTCTAGTTTGGCTGTTTTTATGTGTCTTTTACATATTCTATTTTTTTCCTTATAGTTTTTCAATGCTTCCTCACTCCCCTTCTGTTTTAGTGATTTAAATGCTTTCTTTTTGTCATTTATTGCTTTCTTTACAGTTCTATTTATCCACATTGGTTTTTTCTGGTTTCTTATTATTTTATTCCTGTATGGTATGTACCTCTCACAATTAGATATTAGGATGCTTTTAAAAATATCCCATTTTGTGGCTGTATTTTTATTTTTTAGGACTTTGTCCCAGTTAGTTAGGCCTATGGCCTCTCTTAGTTGGCTAAATTTTGCTTTTTTGAAGTTTGGTATTTTTGTTCCTCCCTGAAGAAACGCTCTTTTGAATGACAATTGGAAGGTTATCATGTTATGGTCACTGTTTCCCAGGTGTCCCCCAACCTGCACACCTGTTTTTTTTTTGGAGGGTGAGGGCCAAAGGCTGAGGCTCCAAAACAAGCTTAATAATACTAAATAGAACTATTAGTAGCGTTAACAGCTACTCTCCTACTAAGCGTAGAAAACGGAGGCGGAGGTAGACAACAGTATTTTGGAGACTTCGGGTTCGCAAAGCTCATGACATGACACAAGACGTTTGGCAGTAACATTATGGGCCGGCTGACAGCAATAGTGAGAAGACACTCAGACTATTCTGCCCTGCAAGGCCTGATCTAATCACCACCAGCATCAGCATGAGGAGTATGAAATTCGGATGTAATCCAGCCTTTATTCATTTTTATAAAGGTATTTTTTTGAACACTGCCCGGTGACAGTTTTGTCCTTTTGGGTGTCACCACCCTCCCAGCGGCGCTAAAAACCCTCTCTGACATGACACTTGAGGCTGGGCAGGAAAGAAGTGAGACAGTTCTGGCCACTGTTGTAATCTGCCTGCCCAGAAGTTCAGGGGGTCTGAGAAGAGGCTTTGTGAGCTAGACTGCAGGTACGCCTGAACCTGCTCATTGAGGCGGGTGGTCTGGGCCTGTTCACTTGGCTGCAGCTGTTGGGAGGCAGAGAAAAATTCCTGCATCATACTAATTAGCCACCCCAAAAGACTCAAAACATATACAAACACCAAAAGCTCAAATAAAGTACCAATTTATTAGATCTGTAATCTGATCATACAATAAAATCCCATATGTAAACACAGGGACATCCATAAAATACATAAAGAAGTATCAGCAATGGTAAATATGTGCAACAAACGGGAGGACACACTGAATAGTGTTACATAAAGTCAAAAAACCGTTACATTCTACGTCTCCAAAGGATGACATAAAAGGACCCAAATTGTTAGCGTGGCCCACGAGGGGACTATATTGTAAAGTGCTTCAGTGCGATAAATAAATAGATCACCCACAGGACTCATACACAAAATAGAGGCCCCAACACACTAGAACATCCGAGGAACATTGTAACAGGCTGCCTGTTATAGTTATTATACAAAACGAATTACCCGTATGTATTCCGTGTCCGTATAAAAACGGAATGGAAGACATACGGAAAGTCTTCCGTAGTGTTCCGTCATTTTGCGGACCCATTGACTTTAATGGGGCTACGGACGTCTTTTGCGGCCAAGTATAGGACATGTTTCCTTTTTTTTGCGGGAGAACTTCCGTAATATACGGCTGCGGAATGCACACGTGTGCATTCCGCATTTTCCTTTCTCCTATGGAAAAATGAATGGGTCCGTATGGTTCCGCATCTTATCCGCAAAAATGCACATAAGATACGGAAATGAACATACGGTCGTGTGAATGGGGCCTAACAGCTCATGACAAAATTGTCATTCTATATAGGTAAGATTGGTGTTCAATAATGTTGTTTCAACCGCTTTCAATCCTTTTACATGTGAAATCGACGTGTATAGACTATTGACATCTAAAGTTATCAATAATGCATCCTTGGGAATATGCCCTATTGTACGTAATAGTTGTAAAAAACGTGATGTATCCAAAAGAAACAATTTTGTTGTTTTTACAATAGGAGTAAGTATTTTCTCCAAAAATATGGAGAGTGGAGCAAGGATTGAGTCAGTTGAGGCCACTATTGGACGACCCGGTGGCTTATTTAAATTCTATATGTATGTATCTTTGGAAGTATACAGTGGAGGAAATAAGTATTTGATCCCCCACTGACTTTTAATACTAAAAAATAAATGAAACGTCTCAATTTTATGCCAGCTTTATTTTAACAGTGCCACATAGAATATAAAAAGAAAAATGGAGAAAATTACATGAAATGAGAAATAAAAAATAATTTGCATTTCTTTGAGGGAAATAAGTATTTGATCCCCTAGTAAAACCATGACTAATGTTGGCTCCCACAGACCACTGACACACACTAATCACAGTGAAGTCGTTACCTGGATTAGAGACACCTGTCCCAAATTGTCACCTGTATAAAAAGGCCACCTGCCAACAGTCTCAGTGACACTCCAACATCTCCACCATGGGCAAGACTAAAGAGCTGTCTAAAGATGTCAGGGACAAAATTGTTGACCTACACAAGGCTGGAATGGGCTACAAAGCCATAAGTAAGAAGCTGGATGAGAAGGTGACAACTGTTGGTGCAATTATTCGGAAGTGGAAGAAGTACAATATTACTGTCAATCGACCCAGGCCTGGAGCTCCATGCAAGATATCACCTCGTGGAGTCTCATTGATCATGAGAAAGGCTAAAAATCAGCCAAGAACTACACGGGAGGAGCTGAGTAATGATCTCAAGGCAGCTGGGACCACAGTCTCCAAAAAAACCATTGGTAATACACTGATACGTAATGGTTTAAAGGGGTTATCCCACGAATAATGTAAAAAATAAAACTCAGACATCATATAGTACAGGACAGTATCTTTTTAATAAAGCTAGAACCAGCCCTGTACCTCACATGGATCCAGAGATCTCCTGTTCATTGTTCTGCTAGATTTATATCAAGCTGACAGCTCAAGGGGAGTGTCTTTTCTGCTGCAGCTGAAGGGGCGTGTCTCAGCTCTGCCTATCACAGCTCAGGAGGCAGTTGAAGGATGAAACTGAGCATGTGCGGCCTTCTCAGTGAGCAGGTCAAAGAAATAAGAAATTAAGTGGCACTATACAGATACTTTTTATTGAATAACTCAGTAGCTATAATAATTTTTTAATTACATGCAATTACAAAAGTAATCAGATCCAGGTGCTGGTTTAAAAACTGTAGAATATTTTTCGTGGGACAACCCCTTTAAAATCCTGCAGTGCACGCAAGGTTCCTCTGCTCAAGAAGGCTCACGTCCAGGCCCGCCTCAAGTTTGTCAATGAACATATTAATGACTCCGAGAGAGACTGGGAGAAGGTGCTGTGGTCAGATGAGACCAAAATTGAGCTCTTTGGCCTCAACTCAACGTATTTGGAGGAAGAGGGCACAGGCCAACTTCACCGCATTGACGGGAAGATGAACGGGCCATGTATTGCAAAATCCTGGGTGACAACCTCCTTGCCTCCGCCAGGGCACTGAAATCAGGTCGTGGATGGGTCTTTCAGCACGACAATGACCCAAAACATACAGCCAAGGAAACAAAGGAGTGGCTCTATAAGAAGCATATCAAGGTCATGGAATGGCCTAGCCAGTCTCCTGACCTCAATCCCATCGAAAATCTATGGAGAGAGCTGAAGCTTCGCGTTTCCAAATGCATGCCTAAAAACCTTAAG
>ONZH01013412.1:0-2500 GCA_900303285.1 Rhinella marina
CCTGCTAGACATGACACTGGGCCAGGTCGGGTCACTGACATCTCAAGCGCCAACAATTTGGGCATTTTAAGGCTTCTGCATGTGTTTGAGTTGTTTTACATTTAAAGAAGACATGTCTGACCACATCTCACACACACACACAATGACAATTAGGGGTGGGGTCTATTTGCTTTCCCCTTGCCTATGCCATCTGTGGTTGTCATAGGCAACGTGATTTTAAGGGGTGCAGAATTTTATCTTCTTTTTTGTCTAGTTTGGCTTGGGGTCCATGGCAATGTAGAGGAAAGAAGGTTTCCTTGTATGGTCTCACTTTACAGAGAGGTTAGATTGTGTTTGGAGTGTATTGTTGAGAGGCTGTGATAGTGGCGTAATAGTGCGACTTGGGCGCGTTATATGCACCCAGACATGCTTCCCCTGCTGTCCCAGTTGCATTCCAGCAGTGTTGGCATCCTTTTCTGAGGTTCCAGGGTGGACTTGGTGACCTCCAAGTGGTCGAATTGAGATTTCCAAGTGGCGAGCATTTTTTTCCCATAGACTTTAATGGGATTCGATATCCGGTCGAATAGTCGAATTTCGCGGTCTATTCGAATCGAATTTCGAACTTTCGAATATTTCACTACTCGCTCATCTCTAAAAATAACCTAATATAGACCAGTAATTCTCAATTTTGTTCACCCAAGTGCCCTCTTCTCAAATAAATGACATCAAAGCAACCCCAAGGCTATAATCACAGCACGCGTACCCCCTAGAGACGGGCACCACCGGTCGATGACCTAGAACATGGGACATCAGAGATCCTTCACATGATGTATACACTGACATATTCTCCTGCCATGGATATATAGAAGAATCTCACACTGACATAGATACGCTTACAGCCGCTGCTCATAACATACCAAACCCAGACGGGACAGGTGTAGCTACGTGTGAACATGATCCGCCGACAGCTGCACGCCATCTTTACACCGCTAAGAAGCGATCATTTCTGCACAGTCACCAAACAGCTCGAGAGCCAGGCGGGGTCAGCGGAGGATAGTCTTACACATTCCCATTCATCCACGTACAGTAACCCACACATTATAGGCTCATGTCTGCAGATGATTAGGGGCTGGTGGTGTAAGTCATTAAGGAAATGTCTGCCTTTTGTCATTTATACAGTTCTATTGTCACCACTGCTTCTATTAAAATCTAATCCAGAGGCCACAGCACCTCCTCAATACCATTAATCTGGCATCTGATACTCTGGAATTCCTGAAAGTCTGACATCTGTTCACAATAATTCCAAACAGATTTTTAGTATAAAAATATCAGAGGCAGAATTTCATTAACGCCGAAAGATATACGATAGAAAGATGATGGATGGATAGATAGATAGATAGATAGATAGATAGATAGATAGATAGATGTGTATGAGATAGATGGATAGATAGATAGAGATGACAAAGATAGATAGATATGAGATAGATAGATAGATAGATGTGAAAGAGATAGATAGATAGATAGATAGATAGATAGATAGATAGATAGATAGATAGATAGATAGATAATGACATAGATAGATAGATAATACATAGGAGATAGATAGATAGACAGATAGATAGATAGATAGATAGATAGATAGATAGATAGATAGATAGATAGATAGACCTAGATAGATAATGAGATAGATAGATAGATAGATAGATAGATAGATAGATAGATAGATAGATAGATAATACATAGGAGATAGATAGATAGACAGATGTAGATAGATAGATAGATAGATAGATAGATAGATAGATAGATATAGATAGATATGACAGAGATAGATATATAGATAGATAGATAGATAGATAGATAGATAGATAATAGATGTGAGATAGATAGATAGATAGATAGATAGATAGATAGATAGATAGATGTAGATAGATAGATAGATAGATATGACAGAGATAGATATATAGATAGATAGATAGATAATGACATAGATAGATAATGACATGCTTGAAAAAGGCTCACTCCGAGCCAAAACGTCGCGTTCCCACATGGGGTGATAAAGACCACTATTTTTTACTTTTTACTTGGAGAGTGCTGCCTGCTTATTTCTTTTTATGCATTTTGATCATGGTCTGATCTTAGGCATGCACCTCAATTTCTCTCAATCCAGTGCTGCCGATTATTCTTTTTTTGTTTAAGATAATGACATAGATAGATAGATAGATAGATAGATAGATAGATAGATATTAGATAGATAGATAGATAGATAGATAGATAGATAGATAGATAGATATTAGATAGATAGATAGATAGATAGATAGATATAGATAGATAGATAGATAGATAGATAGATATGACAGAGATAGATATCATAGAAATACTATGATACACACTACTGCTTGAGAAAAGTCCCATTGAGAAGGACTGAAACGTCGCTCTGGTGTAATAAACACCTTTTTTGGCACAATTTATGGTGGTGCTGTGGAATTATTTATTCTATATTCTTGAACTGGACCAAGTTCTA
>ONZH01013412.1:7500-11753 GCA_900303285.1 Rhinella marina
GTTGTTTGGGTTTTTTTGGGTTTTTTTTGTGTAACCCCTAAATGGCCATATTCCTTTGTATTCTGTCTTAAGAATGCTATTATTTTCCGCTATAACCATGTTATAACGGAAAATAATAAAATCACCCGAACACCGTACTCAAACCCGGACTTCAGTAAAAAAAAAAGTCCAGGTTCGGGTCCGGATACCCGAACTCGCAAAGTTCGTTACAAACCCAAACTCATCCCTAGTCATCTGCTCATAGTTTATGGGGCTTCATACGGGTTCACTTCAGAAGAAACAAGGATGAGACTGGCTAGATTTGAATCTGTCCAACACTTTGATTCCTCTAGAGATAAGAGATAAGCGGCAACAGAACATTCTGGTCCTCATTTATCTCACTGTTTTGGGTTAACATTTTAAAATGTGATCGAACAGGGGTCGCCTGGTTTCATCGCCAAAATCTGAAATTAATAATGAGGGTCTCTTATCCTTCGGAGGACACAGAGAGTCTCTATATTGCATGCATATATCCTTGATTTTGGTGGGAGATGTGTAATGCTTTATTTACCCTGTGAGGTGGCGCTGCTGGGAAATTCAAAACACTTGCTTGTTGTAATATTAACAATCACAACAGATGGCTGCAGGTTCCAGAAGCAGGACACCCAGGAACCACAAAGGGATCTAACTCTGTAAAAGCCTATACCTAGCTGTTACATCTCCGCTGTGACATTGGCGTTCAAGACGCCGTGACACTGAAGCCTTTGATTGGCCGCAGCGGTTACAGGACCAAACCACTTTCTGGTCTCCAGGAATGGAGCAGGGGGGGACTGCAGCCAGGTGAGTGGCTTTTTATGTGCAGGGGAGGATCCCAAGGCTGTACAACCCCTCAAATTTTTACCCATTTGATTCCATCAGATAAGAGGCACATGCATGCCCGCGACCACTTCTTTAAAGAACATTCATATTTATTGTCAGAACGAGAACTCTCTGTAAAATTAACATTTGACCCACCGGCTACCATTCATGACATGAAAGAACTAATGAAAATTCATCCCAATCGCAGAAAGATACATCAGTATGTCACCAGATCTAATTGGCTGCAGACACACAACACTGCAACGTTTATTTTTAGTCGGTAAAATGACAAATTATGCCGCACAAGACGGAATAATTGCTTCAAGAATCCTAAGCAATGACCCATATAAGAGGCCACGCCTGTCACCACAGGGTATAACAGGGTATACCACCAAAGATCTTAAGGGGGTTGTGCCAGAATTTAATGTTATTTTAATAGAATTCACCATGAAAAACGAGTTAATATTGTCATTTACTAAATGTTCCAGTCGTGAGACATTCTCTATACTGCATGGTAATGGCGCCCCCTGATGTTTAATCTGCATAGTAATGTGTACATCCACCTGGCTGAGGTGGTCGCATTTATCCTCAGTTCCATCCTGCCACCTGCCGTATGGTAGAAACTGTGACAATTACAGGGAGAGAGCTGCAGCAGAAAGGACACTCCCCATGAGTGTGAAACGTCCCCTGAGCTGTGATAGGGAGAGGAGCTGCAGCAGAAATGATACACCCCCTGACTGTGATAGGGAAAGCGCTACATCAAAAAGGACACACGCCCTGAGGGCTCATTCACACGACCGTATTTTTGCGGGTCTGCATTATTGTGGACCCGCAGTAATACGTAATACGGGGGCGGCCCGGCTCGGAACACATGCCCGGCGGCCCTATTCAAAATGCCTATACTTGTCCGTGCATGCGGACAAGTATAGGACATGTTCTACCTTTTTATGCGGAGCTGTCTCCGTGCCGTGGCTGTGCACTCCCATAGAGATGAATGGGGCCGCATCTATTCCGCAATATTGGGGAATCGGTACGGCCCCATTCATACGGTCATGTGAATGGGGCCTGACTGTGACAGGGAGAGAGCTGCAGCAGAAAGGACACACTCCCTAAGAAAGGAGCCTGAAGAGAATCTAGTTGAGCTGTTGGAGATCTCTGGTTCCATGAGAGGTACAGGGCTGGTTCTAGCTTTGTTAGGAATAGTTGTGTACTGTATGATGTCTGTTTTTAATTTATGTCATTTATTATATCAGAAATAACGATGGGCACACTCCTCACCTTAGTTGGTTCAGAAGTTGATGAAGATGTGGTTCAAAGTGATGGTTAAATATATCAAATATCAAAATAAAAATATATAAATATGTGGACATAAAATTTGTGAATTGATATATCAACATAAATACATATAGGAGTATAAATAAAATTGTAATTATAATACGCAATAAGGATAGAATACACTGTGGCTGTATAAATAAATTATCTAATATTTATTGAATCCAAATAGTTATATAATCCCAGTGTTGAGAATAAAAATAGTATAAGCAATCAATACAAAGTTAAAAAGTATGTATAAAAAATGGAAAATATATTAAAAAAAATGGAAAGAAAAATAGAAAAATGTGGTAAAAAGTAAAACATTTTAAATTATTTGTGCACACGTTTAGAGATTTCATTTTTTTAATTTTCAATTTTTTACTTTACTACATTTTTCTATTTTTATCTTTCCATTTTTTCATATATTTTCCATTTTTTTATACATACTTTTTTTAACTTTGTATTGATTGCTTATACTATTTTTTATTCTCAACACTGGGATTATATAACTATTTGGATTTAATAAATATTAGATAATTTATTTATACAGCCACAGTGTATTCTATCCTTATTGCGTATTATAATTACAATTTTATTTATACTCCTATATGTATTTATGTTGATATATCAGTTCACATATTTATATATTTTTATTTGCTAAACAGAGAATGGCAGCAGCACTAGATAAGCCATGACACATAAAATGAACATAAAATGAACATATGAAGAAGTAGAAAAGCATAACTGCTATGTAGTATATAAAGTATATAAAGTGGAAGCTCTTAGCGCATATAAATGATCATAAATATGTCGGGCTCATCCACCAACGATCAAGGTGGCTTCCAATCTGTTTAATATTTAATTGGCCAATAGGTAGCTTGCACCTGACTCTCACCTGTAGGAGGTGCTGTCCATTTTTTGTCATTATGTATATATAGAGGAGGACTGGCCTTCCTCTGGGAATTTAGCACTCCTGTTCACACTGGTGCAGCTTCTGACCAGGTATGGTGTTCCCCTGATATGGGCCTGCCGGTTTATGTAGGATGCAGGTCAGTGTAAGTGTAGGACTCATCCGATTGGAAGCCACCTTGATCGTTGGTGGATGAGCCCGACATATCTATTATCATTTATATGCGCTAAGAGCTTCCACTTTATATACTACATAGCAGTTATGCTTTTTTACTTCTTCACATGTTTATTTCATGTTCATTTTTATGTCTCATGGCTTATCTAGTGCTGCTGCCATTCTCTGTTTAGTATTTAATCAGCCAGCAGGTAGCTTGCACCTGACTCTCACCTGTAGGAGGTGCTGTCCGTTTTTTGTCATTATATATTTTTATTTGGATATATTTAACCATCACTTTGAACCACATCTTCATCAACTTCTGAACCAAATAAGGTGAGGAGTGTGCCCATCGTTTTTTTCTGATATACCATATTTCTATTTCACGGCTAAGTTCAAGCCGTTGATAGGTGCACCTCCACTCCATTGTACATGATCTAGTGAGCCACTAATCTTCCTTGTGTCTATATCATTTATTACATTACCCCTTTAAATATATTGTCTGCAGCATACAACCAGGCCACAAGACTGTGGAGCACACTGTAACATTCTCCTATTCAGATGAGTCATATAGCACAATTCAGCCTGCGCGCTTCCTGGTTTGTGAATAGAATACAAGAACTACAGTGTATACTGATACTATTTGCATAACATTTTATTTTGGCAGGAAATTGTCACGCATGTGGCTGGAATTTCGTTTGTTTTTTAATTCTTCAGTCTTACCAATGGAAGGCATGTTCTGGCTCTGAAAACGGACACTCAAGACCGCCCTGAAGTCTTCCAAATGTAGCTGAGTAGATGGCAATGACTGTGTTTCTTTTACAGGTCAGCCTCAGGCGGTCGTCTTCACAGGCGACCTTACTCTTGTATTCATCTGTTACAATGGCAGAAATAAAAAGCCGTTACTTTCCAGACGCATGTCTAATGGCGCCATTTCTAAAAAGTGAGTATGACATTAAAGGGCATGTAGACTTGTGCAACCAGTTCTTACTGTTCCAGTGCAGCTAAAATAAAAAATATAAAAGAAGCAAAAAAAAAA
>ONZH01013413.1:0-44587 GCA_900303285.1 Rhinella marina
ATAAGACCGGGGAGCTGCTTCCCCAACAGAGCAGGCTTGTATAGCGGTTCGCATGCCACTGAGGGACACTGGAGCGTTACAGTCACGTGGTGCGTGACCGCTCCGGACTGTCCGTCAGCCTGTCCTGCGTGTGAACCTGCAAGTGTGCGATATGTGATCGACGCTAGGTACCGTCTGTGTAACTGATCGGGCACACCTTTCCCCCGATCAGTGAAAGATCGGTACTACAAACTGGCTCTGTATCCGGGAGATCGCGGGTCTGTGCGGTCACGTGATACGTGATCACCGCGATTTGTTTGTCTCCCTGTACAGCGCCAGCCAGGACAATGCCTCGCTCTGTATGCTGTTTCCCTAAGCAGCGCTAGCACAAACCTTTGCCTCACTCCATAAATAGCTACAATAGGACTTTGCTGCCAACTGTCTAAAACCTGATGTCCTATCCCTGATCACCCTATCCCAACATGTTTCACCACTGTGCGTGGCTTCGTCAGGGGGGTGGGTATAGCACACGCGGGTGCTATACCCACCCCCCTGATGAAGCCACGCACAGTGGTGAAACATGTTGGGATAGGGTGATAGACATCAGGTTTTAGACAGTTGGCAGCAAAGTCCTATTGTAGCTATTTATGGAGTGAGGCAAAGGTTTGTGCTAGCGCTGCTTAGGGAAACAGCATACAGAGCGAGGCATTGTCCTGGCTGGCGCTGTACAGGGAGACAAACAAATCGCGGTGATCACGTATCACGTGACCGCACAGACCCGCGATCTCCCGGATACAGAGCCAGTTTGTAGTACCGATCTTTCACTGATCGGGGGAAAGGTGTCCCCGATCAGTTACACAGACGGTACCTAGCGTCGATCACATATCGCGCACTTGCAGGTTCACACGCAGGACAGGCTGACGGACAGTCCGGAGCGGTCACGCACCACGTGACTGTAACGCTCCAGTGTCCCTCAGTGGCATGCGAACCGCTATACAAGCCTGCTCTGTTGGGGAAGCAGCTCCCCGGTCTTATTAAAACATAGGCAGCATTATCAACACAACCATTGCTGCTGCACGACCAGCCTTTTCTAATAGAGGTTAGTAGTGAACTATGAAAATAGCCTACATAGAGGGCTCTGACCTGAAATAAGGCAGACTCTCTCATACAGCCCAGGCATTGATCGCTGTGTGCATAGTGGCAGCACACAGAGATACAACGAACAGAAAGCCTGTTTGTAGTGCAATTATAACAAAAGTAACTATTATAGGCTCAACAGTTCTAAACCTCTATTATTAATGATACTATGTTCCAGAATTAAGGGCTATTACCATTCCCCAACTATATGTTGTCACATAGTATCTATAAAAATATATCCTCATAAAAAGGTGACTCCTGGCTACCTAATTATACCCACAACACGTGGGTGTTAGTACCAATAGGGCACAGCTGCCGGCTGACAGTTTTAATATTTTTGAGTGCAATATTTGTTATTTATACATTTCTAATAAAAGTTAAGTCTTATCTACATAATCCTAGGGAATCCCTAAAGGGGCAAATTTTGTTGATCAAAGGTGTGATCAAACTGATTTTGTATATATCATGAGGAGCAGGCACTGTCACTTTGTGGTTCAGGACTATCTCAGAGCTTTTATCAAACATGGCTTGTACAACTGCTATAGCTCTGATGCAGAAAGGGGCACCTTTGTTCATGGGGTCAAGTTGGGCTGAATAATATGCCACAGGGCGTTGTTGCTGGCCATGCAGTTAGGTGAGGACAGCTGAGGCATGGTCATTCACTTCTGTACAATACAATCTAAATGTAATCTGGCCTAGTGCAGGGGAGCACAAAATTGCCAGCTTTAGGACATAAAAGGCATCTACCACCTCATCTGTAAAGTGGAAGGAGCTACAAGACTAACAATCATAAAAAGGGCTGCAGCAAACTTGCATATCCAAGGTCTGCAATAAGAAACAAGGCCCAAAAATGTCCTCTGTGCATTCACGTTTCTGGGCAAAGGGATGTCCTCCACAGGAAGGTAACAGTAATGCAGCAAAAACTGAAGTTTTGTTTTTGACACCTTGCAGCCATGATCAGCCAAAAAAAGACAAGATTGACAGGGAAACCTGTACACAGATGTCCCTGGAGGAACAGCAGAGCAATAGGACAAACATATTGCAGGAGCACAACCTCCGGATGTGGTAAGTTCCAATCTGACAAAACTTGTGACATGGCAGCAGTATACATACTGGGAGAGTTCTGGGCTCCCTGCGGCAGCACCACCAAGGTATACTGTTTACCCTCATGTGTGAAACAAATCAATCACAGTGTAGTGGGTAGAGGTAGCGGGAACCTGAGCCAACAAGGTGTGGGGATTGGGCACAATGGGGATGTTAAAAACTGTGGCTTCATTGACAGCATCTAGGTCATGTACCATCCGGTACTGGGTGGTTTTTGTCCTTCTCACTTTCCTTTTTCTTAGGGTACAAAAGAGTGTTAAAAGGGGATACAATCTACTTGATAACCTCCCTTTTTTCACAAAGTCTCGGACTGTTTGAGATATAGCATCTGACTGTGCCATACTCAAGGGATACTGCAAGTAGGGCTTCCTTCTTATCGTTTGGGAGTACTGACACAAACATGGACCAGGGAGTTTTATCACTAACGGCTAACAAACAAAGTTCCTGGTCATTGAGGGCACCTGTTAGTTTTACAGTGCCATCCTCCTGGTATGAGATGCTGGCACACACATACAAGGTATTATTGACCAGCAACCAGGCAAGCACTTCTTGGTTAAGGGCAAATCTAACATGGATGGTTTCTTTTAAAAGGGGAGTGTACTGCTTTCCCGGTTCTCCTTGACCTGGATTTCTGAACACCTACACCATCACAACCACCTGTTAGGATTCAAGATGAAGTTGCCTTCAAGTGCTGACTTAATCCTAGTAAAGGAAAAAACAGAGGTTAAGTCATTTCATCTAATTAAACAATAATAACTAATTATAGGTATACGTGTATCCTTCATTTACTAAGTTGAGTACTCTTTGTGATGCTACTTAGATGTATGTGCATTGTTTCCTACTTGTAGCCATATCAGGAAAAATACCTAAGTAAACTAAACGTAAACTAAAAGTAACTAAGATGGCCGCTGGGCAGGGACTGACGTTCCCTCAGTTAAGATGGCCGCCAGGGAGGTGGTGGTGATATGGTGGGGGATGTGTCTGCTGGAGCACGGCAGGGTCCTCCTGCACCATTGTAGGGGGCTGTGCTGGCGGCATGTAAAAGTAATCATTTGTCTTTTCATTATACATTTCTGTCCAGAATAATTTCTTATACTTAATATTTTTCCGCTGATGCTCGCATTGTTTTTCATAATATCTAGGATAGAATGTTCTAAATTCAAGGTCGAATGCCCTGTGCTCACTCCTGTGAAAAACTTTGTAATAATCTTACTCCTCCCTGGCCCAAAGCCAGAGCAAACACCTCCCTGTGATGATTTCTTTCATTCTCAACTTAAAGGGTTTCTACAGTTTTTAAAAACTGATGATCTATCCTCTGGATAGATCATCAGCATCTGATCGGCGGGGGTCCGACACCCGGGGCCTCCGCCGATCAGCTGTTTGAGAAGGCAGCGCCGCGGCCTTCTCTGTGTTTACCGCAGGCCCAGTGACGTCACGACTACCATCACTGGCCTGGGCGGGGCTAAGCTCCGTTCATGTGAACAGAGCTTAGCCCTGCCCAGGCCAGTGATACTAGTCATGACGTCACTGGGCCTGAGAAAAACACAGAGAAGGCCACGGCGCTACTGCAGCGCCGCTGCCTTCTCAAACAGCTGATCAGCGGGGGTCCCAGGTGTCGGACCCCCGCCGATCAGATGCTGATGATCTATCCAGAGGATAGATCATCAGTTTTAAAAAACTGCAGAACCCCTTTAACCCTTAATTTGGCCTCATCATCACATCAGTAGAGCAGATTTCACTCACAGTAAACTTGGCTGTGTGACCTTCCTTTACTGGTCAGTTTTCTGTTTGGCAACACACAAGGTCAGATGTCTGGTCCACACAGACATAATATGTAACAAACATGACATTCAACGTAGAACAGACAGAACAGTCAGACATAAAGAAACATTTCCCATATATTAAGACACACAATTCTTTCAACCGATTTCTCTTACATAGTTACATAGTTAATACGGTTGAAAAAAGACACATGTCCATCAAGTTCAACCAAGGGAGGGGGTAGGAGTGATGAAGGGGAGGGGGATGGGTAACCTTAAGACATGACTCTACATTTTTTAATATGTGGTGACCTTCTTTTTCTCTAAGAATTTATCTAAGCCTGTTTTGAAGCCCTCAGCTGTCTTTGCTGTGACCAGCTCCTGCGGTAGATTGTTCCACAGATTCACAGTTCTTATAGTAAAGAAGGCTCGTCGCCCCTGGAGTCTGAACCTTTGCTTCTCCAGGCGGAGGCAGTGCCCCCTTGTCTTTTGAGGGGATTTTACCTAGAACAGTTTTTCACCATATTTTTTGTATGGGCCATTTACATACTTATACAGGTTGATCATGTCCCCCCTTATACGTCTCTTCTCAAGACTAAACAAGTTTAACTCCTTCAATCTTTCTTCATAGCTAAGATGCTCTATGCCCCTTATCAGTTTAGTTGCCCATCTCTGCACCCTTTCCAGCTCCAGGACATCCTTCCTATAAACCGGAGCCCAGAACTGAACAGCATATTCCAGATGAGGCCGTACTAATGCTTTATACAGTGGTAATATGACATCCCTGTCCCGCGAGTCCATGCCTCTTTTAATACATGACAATATCCTGCTGGCCTTAGAAGCAGCCGATTGACATTGCATGCTATTCTGCAGTCTATGGTCTACAAGGACACCCAGATCCTTCTCTATAAGTGACTCTCCCAGTGTTACTCCCCCTAGGACATAGGAGGCATGCAAGTTGTTAGTACCCAGATGCATAACTTTACATTTATCCACATTGAACCTCATCTGCCAAGTGGATGCCCAAACAATCAGTGTGTCCAAGTCAGCTTGTAACTTCTGCATATCTTCCATAGACTGGATTCTACTACAAAGCTTAGTGTCATCTGCAAAAATTGAAACAGTGCTGTTAATTCCTCCCTCTATATCATTAATAAATAAATTAAATAAGAGTGGACCCAGCACTGAACCTTGGGGTACACCACTTATAACTGGGGACCATTCAGAGTAGGAATCATTCACCACCACTCGCTGAGTACGCTCCTTCAGCCAGTTCTCAATCCAGTTACAGAGTAGATTTTCTAATCCAACCGACCTTAATTTACCCGTCAGACGTCTATGAGGGACTGTGTCAAACGCTTTTGCAAAGTCCAAATACACAATATCCACAGCCGCCCCTCTATCCAGACTTCTACTCACTTCTTCATAAAAACCAATCAGGTTAGTCTGACAGCTTCTGTCCTTAGTAAAACCATGCTGGTTATCACTTATAATACTATTATCCAAAACATATTCCTGTATATAGTCCCTTATTAGACCCTCAAAAAGTTTCCTCACAATGGACGTTAAGCTCACCGGTCTGTAATTCCACGGGGATGATCTATAGCCCTTCTTGAAGATGGGCACCACATTTGCTTTACGCCAGTCCCTTGGCACTATGCCAGTCACCAGAGAATCTTTGAATATTATATACAAGGGCAAAGAAATTACTGAACTAAGTTCCTTAAGAACTCTTGGGTATAACCCATCTGGTCCTGGAGCCTTATTCACCTTTACTTTGTTTAACTTAGCTTTGACCATATCTATATTGAACCAGTTGAGTATATTACATGAAGTATCACCAGCACTTACTCTACCGACAGCAGCTCCCACCTCTTCATGTGTATATACAGAACTAAAGAACTCATTCAGTAGCTCCGCCTTTTCCTGATCCCCAGTAATCAATTCCCCATCACTATTATTCAGGGGTCCTACATGCTCTGACCTAGGTTTTTTTGCATTTATATATTTGAAGAATTTTTTGGGATTGGTTTTGCTATCCCTGGCCACCAGCCTTTCATTTTGAACTTTTGCTGCTTTTATAATCCTTTTACAATCTTTATTAACCCTTTTGTAGTTATTAAAGGCTATGGCAGACCCCTCTGATTTGTATATTTTAAATGCCCTTTGTTTTTCATGTATAAGTCGTCGGTTCTCCAGGTAACATCAGCACTGTGTTACCACCCATGTCTCAATCTCAAACTTCCAGCACAAAGCCAAGCAGACAATACACAGACAAACAGTACGCCTGACAGGGAAGGGGTTAGTCTCAATCAGACTCAGTTTTCTGACCGCATGGACTATTTATTGGCTAGTTCTCCACGTCTGGTCTACTAGCTTTAAGGTTCTACCACATCTGTCACTGGTCACTTAGGGCAGCCAGTACAGGAATTACACAACCTCCCTATCAGCGGATTGCCCCTTCTGTCTCAGGCTCTCTCTCTCGAGAAGCCAGTACAGGAATTATGCGATCCTCCTGTCTGATCCTTGGTCAGCTTTCTCACTCTGTTCTCCTCTCCCCTTTCAGTAACACAGACCACATGAAAACTTAAACACAGCAGAAACAAACCCTTTTCTTTCAGGTTCTTGGAGCTCGAGGTTTCAACTTCAGCCAAAGCTGCTAACTGGTAACTTCTATCCAGCAGAAATGACTACCATAATGCAGTGCAGCCTCGACAAGAGGTAGGTAAAATAATCAATTTTCTTACCTTCTCTTTGGGGCTGCAGTCCCCTCCCTCAATCGACCGTGCACCGCACTCTGGTAGTCCGCTCCTTTGGCTGCTGAAGTTACATTCCCTCGAGCCCAGCCAGGGATGCCAACTGATGTGGATGGCTCTCAACCAGAGCCTTAAGGTTTGTTTCTCTGCTCCAAATTAAAGTAATCCTAGGATATTAACATGCATGTAAGAAACAACACTGACACCTGGTAAGGTCAAAGTAATTCATGTTTATTAGAGGAGGGTATACAGTTTATATACCCCAGGGAGGGGCATTCCTCTCCTGAGGGTTATACTAAATTTTATTGGTTAGTAATACAAAATAAAGTTTCACTTCTGCGCATCTAGTCTAGCTAAAGAATGTAACTATAGTGGTCCCGGATGCCGAAGCCATCTTGTAATGGCTTTATGTCTTTCAGTCTTCATATCCATAACACCGTAAAAAAATAAAAACCGTGCCAAGGCACCAATTTTTTGTCACCTAGCCCACAAAAAGGTTAATATTGAATGACAAAAAAGTAATATGTACCCCAAAGTGGTACCAATAAAAATATCACCTCATCACACAATAAATGAGTCACCACACAAGATTGTAGCCAGAAAAACAAAAAAATATGGCTTTTAGAAAATGGCAACACGAAAAAAATTTTTCTTTTTTCAAAAAAAGCTTTAATGAGGTATCGCAGCATCCATAATGACTGGCTCTATAAAATATCACATAATCTACATAGGTGAATGCCATTAAAATAGTAAAAATAAAAACTGTGCCAAAACAGCCATTTTTTGGTCACCTTGCTTACAAAAAGTGCAGTATCAATCAAAAAGGAAGTATGTACCCCAAAATGCTATGGATGAAAACATCACCTCATTCTGCAAAAAACGAGCCCTCACACAAGATCATCGCCAGAAAAATAAAAAAAGTCTCTCAGAAATTGGCAACGCAAAAACAAGATTAACCCCTTAAGGACCTTGCCATTTTTTTCCTTAAAGAGACCCTGTCACCAAACAAAGTACCCAAATTAAACTAAGTTTTAAAATGCTTCCACCTAAATAATAATAATTATAAATATAAATGATTTTAAAAAATGTATTTGAATAATAATAAATAAAGTGTTAACATCGCACGTGCCCCATTATACTTCCAGTCTCCCTGAGAAGAATCGCCGCCAGGTAGTTCCCGGCATGCTTTGTGGTGTGACATCACTATCTGAGCAGTCTGCACCATCAATTAGCCGGGTAAAAGCTAAGGGCTCTTTCACATCACCGTTAGGGATTCCGTTCAGGCTTTCCATTATAACATCGTTATAACGGAAAGAAACGGAATCCATAGGACGGAAATCAAAATGGACACCTTTAAGAGGCATTCCGTTTTGATCCGTCATAATAAAAGCCTATGGGAAAGCATAACGGATCCGTCTGGTTTCCGTTATGCTGGACGGAAAACAAAGTCCTGTCGACAGAACTTTCTGTATATATTTTGTAATAACCCCTGCACTGCCTATATATGCTGCAATAACCCCTGCACTGCCTATATATGCTGTAATAACCCCTGCACTGCCTATATATGCTGTAATAACCCCTGCACTGCCTATATAAGCTGTAATAACCCCTGCACTGCCATTCTCTCTCATATATATATATGTACATACACACACACACATACATACATTAAACTAGTAGTGCAATATATATGTATATATATATTTATAGATAGACATATATTTCTATATATGCATATACATCAAAGTGATGCCATTGAAACAAACTCCCTCCCTGAAAAAATAAAATGAATTCCAGCTGCGTGCATTCTGCGGATGATTTATCAAACTGGTGTAAAGTAGAACTGGCTTAGTTTCCCATAGTAACTAATCAGATTCCACCTTTCATTTTCCAAAGGAGCTGTCAAAAATGAAAGGTGGAATCTGATTGGTTGCTAGGGGCAACCAGCTTTGATAAATTTCCCCCAGTGTGTCTTACCACTGGCATTTTCTTCATGTTTTTTCTCCAACAGAGAAAGTGATGTCTGAAAAAAAATGCCAAAAGCTCCAACACGCTGAGTTTTTTAAAAGAAACCAACAAAAAACACCACCCGATTAACAAAATTGTAAAAGAAAAGCATTTGAGTGTCTTTTTTTTATGGACCTTTATCTAAGGGTTCATGCACACAAACGTGTGCCGATCGGGCCCATATTGTGGCCCGCAAACATCGGGTCTGCAATATACGGGCATCGGCCGTTTACACAACGGATCACGGATTTGGACCCATTCACTTGAATGAGTCCTCAATCTGGAAGGTGAGGTGCGGAACGGAGGCACGGAACCACAGAAGCACTACGGAGTGCTTCTGAGGGGTTTCTGTTAGTGCCTCCCCCTACGGGGGGGGGTCCGGCCCTACGGACGGTGCCTGTGCATTACGGACCGCGGCACGGGCCCAGCCAGCAGACTTTCATGTGCATGAACCCCTTAGTTCACATCACCTTTTCAGAAGAGCAAAAAAAAAAAAAAAAAACTGGATCTTGTAAGAAACGGATCCTGTGCATCCGTTATGCACATTTTGCATCCGTTTTGGCCATTTCCATCTGAGATCCTGAATGCAATACTTTTTTCTGTCTAAAACAAACAAAAAAAAAAAACAGATCTCAGACAGTAATGCACAGGATCTGTGTTTTTTTTTTTTTTTTTTTTTACACAGGATCTGTTTTTTTTTCTGTTCCTTTGGCGGATTAGAAGAATGGAAAAATAAATGTTGATGTGAACTGCCCCTAAGGCTAGGGCTACACAACATTTGTTGCGTGACAAAATTGGTCCAACTATGTACACAGTGACATGCTGCAATTGTGACGCCAACAGTAGCACAAAAATCCAGCTTCAGTGGATTTTTTGCAACTTTCATGTTGGAGTCGCGGTATCATTACAAAAAATGCCACGTGAGAAATGTCATCATGTAGCTGAAAAAAACACCTCTAAAAATGGAAGAATTCAGAAAAACACCAGCAAAAATCAATGAGTGAAATCAGCCCCAGGGGTCATTTACAGGGCCATGTCCATTTTGCTGACCGCAAACCGTGAATCCATAAAACACGGATACCAGTCGAGTGCATCTCGCATCATGGTGTGAAACCATTGATCCGCATGTTGCTGCCAAAGATAGGACATGCCCTATCTTTTGCAGCATGGCCGCACAGACCCAGAAGCACACGGAAGGGTAGACAGTAACACACGTTATGAGATGAGATGCACAGCTCAGCAGACAGTATCACATCTGACAGAATTAGATACACAGATGAGCAAACAGTATCACATATAACAAGATTAGATACGTAGCTCAGCAGACGGTATCACACATGATATTGTTAGATACAGCAGTTCAGCATTTTCACACATGATGGAATTAGATACACAGCCCAGTACACAGTATCACATATAAGATTAGATACACAGCAGGCAGTATCACTTATGATTAGATACAGTGGCTCAGATTAGGTATACAGGAGTAGCAACACTGAGTCGCAAATACTAGGCTTAGATACACCAGAGCTATCATGCGTGATAATTTGCTAATGTATCTGATCCCGTGATGTTTGAGACAGTAATTTTTATCCAGTGTCTCATCCTATATTGTGTAATGCTATGCTACTAAGCCAATGTATCTAAGCCTATCTAGGATGATACTTTAGCAGATACATTGCCTTGGCAGCATAGCATTATACATTCTAGGCTTAGATACACTGAATAAATCGCCTGCCTCTAATACACAAGACTATCAGCACAATATGACTACTTATACAGTACATGATAAGGCTGCTTATTCAGTATATGTAAGCCTATCTGAGTTATCATAAGGTTATATACAGAGGCGGCTGTGAGCGGTGACACTAATAGGAGGCTCTAACTGCTGAGCGGCCTGGAGTGTGGGGGTAGGGCTTGTATGAACACTGCACGCTGAGCTGCCAGTCACAAGATGGCCGCTCCCAGGAGCTGTTTTCTCTCATAAAATAATGACTGAATTTACTGTCGTTATGCTTCCAAAGGAAACTACTTGTGTGTTTAATTATCTGTACCTCCTCCCTACTGTAATGTAACTTGGTATACTCCATGGTGACAGGGTCTCTTTAAGGACCAGGCCGTTTTTTGGAAACTTGACATGTGTCACTTTATGTGGTAATAACTTTGAAACGCTTTTACTTATCCAAGCCATTCTGAGATTGTTTTCTCGTGACACATTGTACTTCATGATAATGGAACATTTTAGTTTTGCAATTTTCAAAATTTGAATTTATCTGCTTTTAAGGGAGATCGTGATACATCATAAATACATATACTTTACATTTCCCATATGTCCACTTTCATGTTTGCATCATTTTGTAGATGTAATTTTATTTTTTAGGATCTTATAAGGCTTAGAATTTTAGAAGCAAATTTTTTAATTTGTAAGAACATTTCCGAAACCCATTTTTTTAAGGACCACTTCAGTTATGAAGTCACTGTGGGGTTTAGATAGTGGAAACCACCCATAAATGACCCCATTGTAGAAACTACACCCCTGAAGTTATTGAAAACTGATTTTATAAACTTTGTTAACCCTTTAGGTGTTCCACAAGAATTAAAAGGAAAAAGGAGATGAAATTTTGAAATTTCACTTTTTTTTGAAGATTTTCCACTTTAATTCATTTTTTCCTGTAACACATCAAGGGTTAACAGACAAATAAATCTCAATATTTATTACCCCGATGCTGCAGTTTACAGAAACACCCCATATGTGGTCATAAACTGCTGTACAGATGCACGGCAGGGCGCAGAAGGAAAGGAGCGTCATATGGTTTTTGGAGGGCAGATTTCACTGGGATAATTTTAAGTTGCCATATGACATTTAAAGATGCACCCCTAGAGTAGAAACGCCAAAAAAAAAAAAAAATGCCATTTTGTAAATTATAGGATAAGGTGACACTTTTATTGGTACTATTTTGTGGTTTATATGACTTTTGATTGCTCTATATTACGCTTTTTGTGAGGTAAGGTAGCAAAAAAAAGGCTGTTCTGGCACAGTTTTTATTTTTTTGTTTTCTACTGTGTTCACCTGACAGATTAGATCATGTGCTATTTTTATAGAGCAGGTTGTTATGGAGGCGACGATATCAAATACGTCTACTTTTATTTTTCTTTTGTTTTAGTTTTACATAATAAAGCATTTTTGAAATAAATCAGGTTTGTGTGTCTCCTTGTTCTAAAAGGCATATTACTTTTACTTTTCGGGCGATCATCTTATGTAGGGTCTCATTTTTTGCTGCATGAGGTGACGGTTTGATTGGTACTATTTTGGGGTACATACTACTTTTTGATCATTTGGTATTACACCTTTTGTGATGTATGGCGACAAAAAAAAAATTGACCTTTTTGGCACGGTTTTTATGTTATTTTTTCAATGGTTTTCACCTGACGGGGAAAAAAAAAAAAATGTAATATTTTTATAGAGCAGGTTGTTACGGACGAGACCATACCTAATTTGACTTTTTTAATATTTATTTTGGCTTTACACAATAAAAGCATTTTTGAAACAAAAACAATCACGTTTTTATGTCTCCATTTTCTGAAAGCCATATCTTTTTTATTTTTTGGGCTATTGTAATAGGTAGGGTCTCATTTTTTGCAGAATGAGAGGACGGTTTGATTGGTACTATTTTTCTGTACATACCACTTTTTGATCATTTGGTATTACACTTTTTGTGATGATTGGTGACAAAAAAAATGTATTTTTTGGCACGGTTTTTATTTTTTATGGTGTTCACCGGACAGGTTAGCTCCTATGATATTTTTATAGAGCAGGCTGTTATGGACCTAATATGTCTGTTTCTTTAAATATATTTTGGTTTTAAACAATAAAAGTATTTTTGAAACAAAAAAATGTTTTTATGTCTCCATATTCTGAGAGCCATATCTTTATTTTTTAGGCGATTGTTTTAGGTAGGGTGTCCTGTTTTGCGGGATGAAATGACGGGTTTGAGTGGTATTATTTTTGGGTAGATATCACTTTTTGATCGCTTGGTATTACAATTTTTGAGATGAAAGGTGACAAAAAAAAATGGCTTTTTTAGCACAGTTTTTCTTAATTATTTTTTACGGTGTTGACCAGATGGGGTGGATCATGTGATATTTTATAGAGCAGGTTTTTACACACGCGATGATACCTAATATGTCTGTTTTTTTTTCTATTTTTTACAATTTTTTAATGGGAAAAGTACTTTTTTCTATTGAAACTTTATTTTTTTTATTATTGTTAAAAACACTTTTATTTTACCTTTTTTTTAAACTTTTTACTAATGTCCCACTATGGGACTTCAACATTACAGGGTCTGATCCCTGTTTCAATGCAGCACAATACATCTGTATTGTACTGCATTGTCTATCAGTGTATTACAAACTGTAATACACTGATAGATTGCCTATGAGACCCAGCCTGGGGGCTGGGCCTCATAGGCTTCCGTAGCTGCCAGGCTCCCAGGCCTCTGAGATCCTTGGGGTTGCCATGGCAAACATTGGTTCCCCGCAATCGCAGCACGGGGACCCGATGGAGGAGGTGAGGGAGCACAAACCTTCCATATGCCTCGGTCAGCGCTGACCGCGGCATATGAGAGGTTAATCCACCATCATCGGGGTCATCATCAGTTTCAGACTCCCTGTCCGCCGTCCGGTACAGGGCCTGGAAATACAAGGATGTCCACCCTTTCAATAGCTCACACAGCTTTTCCTCCGTGTCTTCATGGAACCAGGGGGCGTGGCCTCGTGTTTAGGGGTGTGGCTTCATGGGGACTGGTAGCACGGTTTCATGTTGGGGGGAGGCTGGACAGTCTGGCTTTCAGACTCCCTGTCCTCTGTCATGTGCAGGGCCTGGATGGACACAGGGATGTCCTTTTGAACAGCTCACTCTCAGACAGCAGCACTGTGCAGTCTGAGCATGAGCTGCAGGGAGAAAGTCACCCTCCCTCCCTTGCAGCTGACAGAAGTTGATTTTTACCTTCATTTTTTTCATCCTGGTCTAATGTGGAGTGGAAGGGGCATGACCTGACTGAGTTGGGGGCGTGACTTATTGTGCCCTGGGGGTGGGGCTTTTAAGTCCTTTTGAGGGTGGCCTGAATTACAGGTCGATGCCATAGTAATTTAGGAGGAAACACAATGGGTAGCAGTGGAAGAAAACATCTTTTGTTACTACTGAACGGTAAATATGTGAAATTTACATTATATGAGGTAATGATTGATGATGAATTAGTCTAAAACATAAGTTATAGTTGTGGTAACTGAAATACCCCTTTAACAGTGTCATACACAGTGCTCTGCCCCTTTAAAGCAGACCTACAGCAGTGAACTGGCTAGGTTGTTATTGAAACCTGGTGTATGTGGAGAAAAACTGCCTGTGAGCTTCTATTGGCTGATAAGGGTCATGTGACCAGGCTTCTATTGTCTAATGCATTTTTTGGGAATATCTCAAGAACGGTACGTCCTAGAGAGCTGAGACACCTGATGTACCTGTGTGCCAAATTTTGTAGCTGCGACGGTGTGGATTTCTTAAGCGGACATACATACATACATACATACATACATACATACATACACTCAGCTTTATATAACATTATATATATATATATATATATATATTTATTTATTAGCTGAAGGACCCAGCTTCGCCTGGGTATATTTAATTTATTTCATTTACTGTTTGTGTGCGTGTGTGTCGTTAACCCCTTCAACCCTGGGCCTGTTTTCACTTTCCTGCCCAGGCCATTTTTTGCAAATCTGACATGTCAATTCATGTGGTAATAACTTTGGAACGCTTTTACTTATCCAGGCCATTCTGAGATTGTTTTCTTGTCACATATTGTGCTTCATGACAGTTGTAAATTTGTGGCAAAATATTTCATTTTTATTTATTAAAAAAAATATACAAAATTTAGCAAAATTTTTTAAAAATTTGCAAATTTCAATTTTTCTACTTTCAAAATACATAGTAATACCTCCAAAAATAGTTATTATTTTACATTCCCCATTTGTCTACTTTATGTTGGCATCATTTTATAAATGTCATTTTACTTTTTTCGGACGTTAGAAGGAATAGAAGTTTAGAAGCAATTTTTCAAATTTTCAACAAAATTTCCCAAAAACCATTTTTTTTAAGAACTAATTCAGATATAAGTGATTTTGAGGGGCTTACGTAATGGAAACTACCCATAAATGACCCCATTTTGGAAACTACACCCCTCAAATTATAAAAAAAAAAAAAACTGATGTTGCAAACTTTGTTAACCCTTGAGGTGTTCCACAAGAATTAAAGGAAAATAGAGGTGAAATTTCCAAATTTCACTTTTTTGGTAGATTATTCATGTTAATAATTTTTTTCTTGCAACACAGCAAGGGTTAACAGCAAACTAAACCTCAATATACATTACTCTGATTCTGCAGTTTATAAAAATACCCCATATGTGGTGGTAAACGTCTCTGTGGGTTTGTGGCAGTGGTCAGAAGGAAAGGAGCGCCATACGGATTTTAGAGGCAGATTTTGCTAGAATGGTTTTTAGGCACCATTTTGTAATTGAGAGACCCTGACGTACCTTTACAGTGGAAACCCAAAAAAGTGACCCCATTTTGGAAACTACACCCTTCAAAGAATATATTAAGGGGGGTACTGACCACTTTGACCCCCTAAGCGTTTTATGGAATTTGGAAACACTTGGCTGTGAAAATGAAAAGTTTCATTTCTTCCAATAAAATGTTGCTTTAGCCCCAAATTTTTCATTTTCACAAGGGGTAACAGGAGAAAAGCCCCCTAAAAGTTGTTCCCCATTTTCTACTGAATACAGCAACATCCCATATGTGGTGGTAAACTGCTGTGGGAGCACATGGCAGGACTCAGAACAGAAGGAGTGCCATATAGATTTTGAAGAACAGATTTTGATGGATTGGTTTGCGGGAGCCATTGATTTTTATTTTTTTTGAGTTATTGTCTTATGTGGGGGCTCCTTCTTTGCGGGATGAGGTGACGTTTGCATTGGTACCATTTTGGGGTACATAAGACTTTTTGATTGCTTGGTATTATACTTTGTGAGTCAAGGTGAAAAAAAAATGATGATTACTCTTACCGGTAATCGGATTTTCCAGACCCCACGACAGCACCACAGAGAGATAGGATCCACCCCCAGGGACAGGAAACCTGCAGAATAAAAAGGTGGAGCCTCTCTCCCTTCCTCAGTGGAAGAGCATGAAACCGCTCTTCCCCTGGGTTCTTAGCTTCATTACAGAATGTGGGAAGAATAAACTCTTGTGATCTGTGAAATTTAGTAGCCACCTTTGGAAGAAAGGCCGGATCCGGGCGGATCACAACTCTGTCCTCCAGAATAGTCATGAAAGGAGGATTTTTGGAGATAGAATGAATCTCTGAAATCCTCCTGGCCGTAGTTAATGCAATTAGTAAAACAATTTTAAGAGTAAGATGCTTAATACTACATGAAGCAATGGGTTCAAATGGATGTTTTGTTAATGCCTGTAAGACTACATTCAGATCCCAAGGGGGAACCCTGGAAGTAGCGACTGGAGTACTTCTGTCTACCGACTTGAAAAATCTTATAACCAATGGATCATTGGCAAAGCTCCTTTCAAAAAGGCTGGACAAGGCCGAAACTTGCACCTTAAGGGTGCTCTTAGCTAACCCCATAGAAAACCCTTTTTGTAAAAATTCCAGGATACACCGAATGGGTGTATCTGGCAAATTACTGGGATCTAAATCGTAAAAATTGATGAATCTAACCCAAACTCTAGAATAAATCTTCCTAGTGATTGGCTTTCTACTTTTTAATAAGGTGGAAATAAGGTCATCAGAAAACCCTTTCTTAATCAAATTCCGCCTTTCAAGATCCATGCCGTTAACTGAAGACCCCGAACCTGAGGATGAAGGCAAGGCCCCTGAGAAAGTAAGTCCGGAATCTCCGGCAACACCCATGGATCTGCAACAGACATTGCCCGAATTAGAGAAAACCAGGCCCTCCTGGGCCAGAAGGGAGCGATTAGTATCATCCTCGCTCTTTCCTGCCTTATTTTCCTCAGTACCAACGGAATTAACTGGAAGGGAGGGAAGGCGTAGCCTAGTCGAAAATTCCACTTTATCAGCAGGGCGTCCACCCCAAAGGGGATTCCCCTGGGTCTAGGGAGCAAAACCTCTGAACCTTGCGATTCCTCCTCAACGCAAAAAGGTCTCTCTCTGGCATACCCCATCTTTTTGTGATATCTAGGAAAACAGATTGACTCAGGGACCATTCTCCCTGTCTCAAAGGCACTCTGCTCAAATAATCCGCCCGAACATTGTCTTTTCCTTTTAAATGCAGGGCTGACACATGCAATACCTTTCTAAAATTTCGAACATATTGTATATTTCTGAAAGCAGCGGTATAGATTTTGTCCCGCCTTGATGATTTAAGTATGCTACCGTCGTTCGATTGTCTGAGAGAACTCGAACATGAAACGACTCCCACAGACCCCGAGACGCCTAGAGAGCCATCCTCACTGCTCTTAGTTCTTTTCTGTTTGATGAGAAGTTTCTTTGCTCTTTTGATCAGGTACCCTGAAAATCTCTTCCCAGAATATGTGCTCCCCAGCCCCACGGACTTGCGTTCGTTGTAAGGATTATTGGGTCTGGATACAGCCATGGGACTCCCTGAGACAAATGATGTCTCACCTTCCAACATTCTAACGTCCTCAAAGTAGACGGGGGTATGGTGATCTTTGCTTCTAAGAACCCATTCACTTTTCCCCAGGCTGCTAGAATGTCCATCTGCAGGGGCCTCAGATGTACTTGGGCCCATTCTACCGCTGGTATGCAGGATACCAGCGTCCCCAAAACCGACATGGCTTTCCTTATTGTTAACGAATTTGATTTCAAACAGTCCAGTTGATCCTGAACCCTCTGAATCTTTTCTGGTGGAAGAAAGACTTTCTGAGCCGTCGAGTCCAGAATCAACCCCAAGAACGTCTGCTGGCAGCAGGGACTGAGTCTGGATTTTTCCCTGTTGATTATCCAACCCAGTTTCTGAACTATGCTGCAGACCATCTACACTGACTCTAGACAAGCTTTGCGAGACTCTGCCACTATAAAAAAATAGTCTAGATAAGGCATAATCAGTATATTCTTTATTCTGATAAATGAAGTCATCTCCGCTACAACTTTTTTAAATATCCTGGGTGCCATTGCCAACCCGAAGGGCATTGCTTGAAACTGGAACTGCCTCAGTCGCCCCTCCAGGAAGACTGTAACCCTGAGAAACTGCTGTGAGTCCTGGTGAATCAGTACATGCAGATAGGCGTCTTTCAAATCCAAAACCGCCATGTAACAATTCGGGTATAACAGTGGAATGGTCGATCTTATAGTTTCCATCTTGAATTTTTTCACTTTCAGAAAGCGATTCAGTCTCTTTAGATTTATTATCGTCCTGAAGGTCCCATCCGGCTTTGGGACCAAAAAGAGAGTCGAAAAATAACCCCCTGATTCTTCCTGAGGGGGTACCTGAATTAATACCTTCTTTTTCAATAGCTTCTCTACCTCGTCTGAGATAGGCAAAGGACTTCCCTTCCTGCCTCCTGTATTTGTGATGACCCATTTTTGAGGAGGAAGAGAGGTAAATTCCAGTCTGAGGCCGGACCGGATTATATCTAACACCCAAGGACTTGCCACCTCCTCCCAGGCAGACAGGAACAATTGAAGTCTTCCTCCCACCTCTAACCTGGTGTCATAGGTGAGAGGCCTTTTTGTCTGTAGAGGAAGAGCTTCCAAACAAAAAGCCCTTCTTCCCTGGGTATCTGCTTCTCTGATTCTGATCCCTATCCCGGAACTGTCTTTTCCCTCCCCTACCTGAGGGACGAAAAGTACGCCTGGGACCGGAAGAGGAAAAACTACGGGAATGAAAATTAACAGGAAATCTTTTCTTCCTATCAGCCGCTTTTTCAAGGAGGTTATCTAAGTCTGGGCCAAACAAAAATTCCCCCTGACAAGGAATTCCACAAAGCCTCTGCTTTGAGGTTAAATCGCCTCCCCCCCAGTTTTTAAGCCAAATGGCCCTATGGGCAGAATTAGACAGGGCAACTAACTGAGCAGTCAACTTAAGAGCGTCAATTGAAGCGTCAGATAAAAAAAATCAGCCGCTTTCTGAAGCGTAGGGAGGGAGGCTAAAATCTGATCCCTAGGGCATCTATCCCTAATCTGTACCTCTAATTGGTCTAACCAGAGGGAAAGGGATCTAGCAGTAACTGTCACAGCTATATTGGGTCTGAAGGTGAAAGCCGAAGCTTCCCAGGCTCCTTTAAGGAAAGATTCCGCTTTTTTATCTAACGGATCTTTTAGAACCCCTGCGTCCTCGAAGGGGAGAGAGGATCTTCTAGAAACTTTTGAAATGGCCACATCAATTTTTGGGGCTCTATCCCATGATGAAGAAACCTCTTCTTCAAATGGGTATTTCCTCTTATAATTCTTAGGTATAAAGACCTTACAATCCGGCTTCTTCCATTCTCTATTAATTAAGGCAGAAATATTCTCATGAACTGGAAAAAACCTCTTCTTTTCCTGAAGGCCCCCAAACATGGAATTGCTTACTGATTTATCTACCTTATCTTCTTCCAGGTTCATAGTCGATCTAATAGCTCTAATTAATCTGTCTGTCTCGTCTGCGGAAAAACATGACCTTCTACTAATTTCTACATCTGAGGAGGATCCCTCAGAGGAATTATCCTCTAAGGGAAGATCAGAGGCATCCGAGGAATCTTCCTGAGAACAAGCCTCATCCCTAGGAGGTCTACTCTGCTTAGCAGATTTTAAGGAATTCTTCACTTCAGATCTAATTAAAGTCTTAATATTTTTTTAAGAACGATGGTGACTCTTCCGCCACCGTGCGATCAATACATTGTTGGCACATCCTTTTCTCATAGGTAGAAGACAAAGATTTTCCACATAATACACAGACTTTGTTCTTTTTCTTTGATGTCACCTTTTTAGGTACCGTCTAATAGAAAAAACAAATATTATACACATAATAGGATCTGGGAATCTGACATCCCACTCCCCTTCCAAGTATATCAAGTACCGGAGCTTGAGTCACTGCTTCCCTGTCAGCTGACTCCGATCTCTTGTCTTCTTCCATGATGGTCACAGTTAATTAGCTTTAACCCAGGACCTTAATTCAAAAGTATACACATCTCTGTTTTATCTACTCACAAATATATCATAGGAAGAAAAGAGATTTTCCTTCAAAGGTCTACCTATAGCCATCATCCATAATACTTCTGGAATAACACGGCAGGTAAGGGGACCAGGTAGTGAGAATTCGCCACTGTTCCGGCGTCTCTATAGCCTCAGTGCACCTTAAATACTGCATATCCGGAAGTATCTTACCGGAAAAGCCGCTAGTGTTACTCCGCCCCCTATTTTCCCCCCGGCGGCCACAGCGGAAGTTGTCCTGCGGGTCACCGCCCCGCTCTACGCCATCAACTCTCCTCAAGTCGGTCCTTCCTTTCCCCCAGGCAGCCAAACAGGAGACGCCTGCGTTCCATCTGCCGGAACCGCGTCATCTCCGAACCGGAAGTAGGCCTGACTTCACCCAGGCGGCCTAAGCGGAAGTCGACTGCGTTCCACCGACCGGAACTACGTCACTCCGCTACCGGAAGTCAGACACCGCTCACCACCAGGCCGGACGCCAATCGAGACTCGGAAGCCAACTCCATGCCTCCACGTGGCATTACTCCCCGGTAGCTGCCCACGTATCCACCGGAAGAAAAGAGCCACCTGGAACCCTTCTCTCCTTCGGGTCCTGCCAGCCGACCCCGTCGCGCGATGGACCCTGGTGGAGATACACACAGTCCTCTAGGAAACTCCAAGGAATTCAAGACTGCGGTAAGACCTAAGGAAAAAGAAACTGCAGGTCTCCCATTCCAGGGACAGGAAACCACTGAGGAAGGGAGAGAGGCTCCACCTTTTCATTCTGCAGGTTTCCTGTCCCTGGGGGTGGATCCTATCTCTCTGTGGTGCTGTCGTGGGGGAAGGGAAAAAATAGCTGTTTTGGTATAGTTTTTGTAAAAAAATTTTTTACAGCATTCACCTGAGGGGGCAAATCATGTGATATTTGTATAGAGCAGTTTGTTACGGACGCGGCGATACCCAATATGTCTACCATTTTTATTTTTATTAAATTTTACACAGATTTATTTTTTAACAGAATAAAATCTTTTTTGTGTTGCTATTTTCTGAGAGCCATATTTTTTTTTATTTTTTGGGTGATTGTCTCAGGTAGGGTCTCATTTTTTGTGGGACAAGATGACGGTTTGATTGGTTCCATTTTGGGTTAAATACACCTTTTTTTTATTGCCTGCTATTACACTTTTTGTGAGGCAAGAGGGTAAAAAATGGCTGTTTTAGCACTGTTTTTTTTTTTACTGCGTTCACCTGGCAAGGTGGATGATGTGATATTTTTATAGAGCCGGTCGATACAGATGCGGCAATACCTAATATGTGTACTTTTCTTTTTTCCCCTTTTTTTTTTTACAATTTTTTTAACTTTATTTTGGGAAAAGTGTGCTTTTTTTTTTTTTTACTTGAAACTTATTTTTTGTAAAACTTTATTTTTTTTCACTTTATTTAACTTTTGGGGGTCTGATCCCCCTTTACAATGCATTACAATACTGTTGTATTGTAATGCATTGGCTGTAAGTGTATTTCTTAATGTAATACACTTACAGCCTGCTTCCTGTGCGATCCAGGGGGCTGGCTATCCAAGCCATCGGGTCCCCGTCACAGCAGTGCGGGGACCCGATGGACTCCGCTTCCTCCCGCCTGCATTGCATGTGCCGAGGTTAGCACTGACTGCGGCACATCGAGGGTTAATATGCCCGCATCGGTGTTTTCATCGAGAGTGACCTCTACAGCGGCCCGCCCCTTTAACAGTGACCTCTACAGCGGCCCGCCCCTTTAACAGTGACCTCTACAGCGGCCCGCCCCTTTAACAGTGACCTCTACAGCAGCCCGCCCATTTAACAGTGACCTCTACAGCAGCCCGCCCCTTTAACAGTGACCTCTACAGCAGCCCGCCCCTTTAACAGTGACCTCTACAGCAGCCCGCCCCTTTAACAGTGACCTCTACAGCAGATAGAGTGGCCACTGTCTTCACCCCAGAAAGCCAGACCTCATCGGCCATTCCCCCAAATGTGAAACAGCGCCCCCAGTTCCCATGAAGACACACCACTAAACATGAGGCCATGCCCCCCTGGCTCCGTGAAGACACGGAGGAGAAGCTGTCTGAGTATGAGCTACTGAAAGGGTGGACATCCCTGTGTCTGTCAAGCCACTGCGTCAGATGGAGAACAGGTAGCCAGAAAACTGGACTGTCCAGCCTAAAGCCGGACATCTGGCCACCCTAACATCAGCCTGCCCCTAGGGTGGCCAGAGGTCTTGTTTTAGGCTGGACAGTCTGGCTTTCAGACTCCCTGTCCTCTGTCATGCGCAGGGCCTGGATGGACACAGAGATGTCCTTTTGAATAGCTCACTCTCAGCAGCAGCACTGTGCAGTCTGCACAATGAGCTGCAGGGAGAGTCACCCTCCCCCCACCCCTGCAGCTGAAAGAAGGTGATTTTTACCTATATTTTTAATCCAGGTCAAATGCAGCATGGAAGGGGCATGGCCTGACTGAGTCAGGGGCGTAACTTAGTGGGATCTGGGGGTGGGGCTTTTAAGACCTTCTTTTGATGGTGGCCTGGATTATAGGTCGATGCCATAGTAATTTAGGAGGAAGGTGGGTAGCAGTGGAAGAATACATCTTTTATTACTACTGAACAGTAAATATGTGAAATTTACATTACATGAGGTAATGATTGATGATGAATTAGTCTAAAACATCAGTTATATTTATGGTAACCGAAATACCCCTTTACCATTGTCATCCACAGTGCTCTGCCTCTTTAATGCAGACCTACAGCAGTGAACTGGCTAGGTTGTCATAGAAACCTGGTGTGTGGAGACTGCCTGTGAGCTTTTATTGGCTGATGAGGGACATGTGACAAGGCTACTATTGGCTAATGCATTTTTTGGGAATATCTCAGGAACGGTACGTCCTGGAGAGCTGAAAACTGTTCTAAAACCTTCCCGGACACCTGATGTACATAATTGTAGCTGCAGTGGTGCGGATTCCTTTAGCAGACACACACACACATATACTCAGCTTTATATAATATATATATATATATATATATATATATATATATATATATATATAGTGAGGCAGTGACAGGCCTCACGCTTCATAGAGGTCTGGAGGGGATGGATATTCCTGTCCACATCCCTGTTCCACCACAGGTGAGGCCACCTGGGTGTAATTACTGCTGTGATAATCCAGCCCTCAGTGTCAGTCTGGGGAGAGGAGACAGGCTGAGGAAGCATGAGAGGTTAGAGCCTGCGGAGGCTCTGCGTGTGTGGTCTCAGCCAGGAGGGCTGAGGGGCCACAAGGCTCTGTGTAGCCTAGAAGTTTGGGGGGCCCAGTGACCCTAGGAGAAGAGGGTCACACGGTCACAGTCTGGAGGACTATTGGACCATCTCCCCCCAAAGGTACGGTTGGAGCAGGGGCGGATTGGGAATTAAAAGTGGCCCTGGAAAAAAAAATAAAAGTGGCCCCAAATTGTGGGCGGGCCAAGATTGAGAGAGGCGGGGCCAGAAATACCATAGAGGGAGCATTATATCATGTCCTCCCCTTGCCCTCCAGTAATGCCCCCCACCCCAGTAATATTCCTATAGCAGCCACAGTAATGCTCCCACCCCCAGTAATGTCAATATAGAGCCCCCAGTAATACACCCTGGCCCCAGTAATGTCCTTATAGCCCCCCCACCCCAGTAATGTCACTATAAAGCCCCCAGTGATGCCACCCTGCTTCCAGTAATGTCACTATACAGGCCCCAGTAATGCCCCCTTCCCCCAGTAATGTCACTATAGCATCCCCATTAATGCCCCCTGCTCCCAGTTATGTGACTATAGAGCCCCCAGTAATTTCCCCTCTGCTCCCAGTAATGTTACTATAGAGTCCCCAGTAATTTCCCTTCTGTCCCCAGTAATGCCCCCTTGCCCCCAGTAATGTACAGTGGACACTTAAATGTGCCCTGCCCCCTTATTGTCAATGGCTGGCAAAAAACAAACAAAAAAAACTTACCTTAGTGTGCAGACCTGGAGCAGCCTCTTCTGGCCTGTGTCCTGCAGCAGGAGGGATAGGGGTGATGACACAGCGTCAGTCGCGCTGACGCTGGGAGTGGGAGGAGCCACAGGTCCTTTCCCATCTGAAGAGGATAGTGAGCTCTCTCCTGCTGTCGGGTGTCAAAGGACCTGACAGCAGGAGGTACAGGGGCGGGCACATTATTAGAGGCAGGGGCTGCACAATAGGGCATGATAAGAAGATCACAGAAGGGGCAGCGGCGGCCGCCGCCCTCTGTACACTACACATTGCAATACACAATACTATACACATTGCGGCCAGCAGCAGCCCTGCTGCGATCTCATTATCATGACATTGGTATGATAATGAGATAGCAGGGCTGCTGGTGGCCGCAATGTGTATTGTAATGTGTATTGTAGTGAGGGCGGTGGCCGCTGCTCACCCTGCTGACGCCGGCCCACAGAATACTTTAGGCAAACGGCCCACCGGGAAGTGTCCCGGTGGGGTACATTGCCAATCCGCCCCTGGGTTGGAGTCACAGCCAGGAGGCTGCTGGACTGAACGGCTGAAGAAGCCGCACTTAAAAGCTGTGTGTGAACAGCGTCTGTATTTAGGTGAGTTAGCTGAACTATGTTTAGTCAGAGCCCAGCCGGGCAGGGGTTGTTTTTATGATTTGTTTTGGTGTGCTGGTGCCAATAAAACTGAGTTGGACCTGAAAATCCCCGTGTTATGAAGATATTGTGTGATGTTGACCCCCCCCCCCGAGAGGATACGATCCCTTAATATACATATATATATATATATATATATATATATATATATATAGTACAGACCAAAGGTTTGGACACACCTTCTCATTCAAAGAGTGTTCTGTATGTTTATGACTATGAAAATTGTAGATTCACATTGAAGGCATCAAAACTATGAATGTGGAATTATATACTTAACAAAAAAGTGTGAAACAACTGAAAATATGTCTTCTATTCTAGGTTCTTCAAAGTAGTTTTGCTTTGATTACTGCTTTGCACACTCTTGGCATTCTCTTGAGGAGCTTCAAGAGGTAGTCACCTGAAATGGTGTTCCAACAGTCTTGAAGGAGTTCCCAGAGATGCTTAACACTTGTTGGCCCTTTTGCCTTCACTCTGCGGCCAGCTCAGCCCAAACCATCTCAATTGGGTTCAGGTCTGGTGACTGTCGAAGCCAGGTCATCTGGCGTAGCACCCCATCACTCTCCTTCTTGGTCAAACAGCCCTTACACAGCCTGGAGGTGTGTTTGGGGTCATTGTCCTGTTGATAAAGAAATGATGGTCCAACTAAACGCAAACCGGATGGAATAGCATGCTGCTGCAAGATGCTGTGGTAGCCATGCTGGTTCAGTATGCCTTCATTTTGAATAAATCCCCAACAGTGTCACCAGCAAAGCACACCCACACCATCACACCTCCTCCTCCATGCTTCACGGTGGGAACCAGGCATGTAGAGTCCATGTGTTCACCTTTTCTGCGTCGCACAAAGACACAGTGGTTGGAACCGAAGATCTCAAATTTGGACTCATCAGACCAAAGCACAGATTTCCACTGGTCTAATGTCCATTCCTTGTGTTCTTTAGCCCAAACAAGTCTCTTCTGCTTGTTGCCTGTCCTTAGCAGTGGTTTCCTAGCAGCTATTTTACCATGAAGGCCTGCTGCACACAGTCTCCTCTTAACAGTTGTTGTAGAGATGTGTCTGCTGCTAGAACTCTGTGTGGCATTGACCTGGTCTCTAATCTGAGCTGCTGTTAACCTGCGATTTCTGAGGCTGGTGACTCGGATGAACTTATCCTCCACAGCAGAGGTGACTCTTGGTCTTCCTTTCCTGGGGCGGTCCTCATGTGAGCCAGTTTCTTTGTAGCGCTTGATGGTTTTTGCGACTGCACTTGGGGACACTTTCAAAGTTTTCCAAATTTTTCGGACTGACCTTCATTTCTTAAAGTAATGATGGCCACTCGTTGTTCTTTACTTAGCTGCTTTTTTCTTGCCATAATACAAATTCTAACAGTCTATTCAGTAGGACTATCAGCTGTGTATCCACCTGACTTCTGCCCAACACAACTCATGGTCCCAACCCCTGTCACGCTTTGGTGTGGAGGGTATAGCCACACCAAGCGTAAGAGGGAAGGGAACAGACCAGAGAAGGGAAATGGTCACCTCCTGCAGGAATCCCTGAGACTAGGCTCTGGCTGACTACCAGCATGAACAGGCCTTAGTGGTAGGAGAGTTCATACACAGGAACCTAGTTTCTAACTGACCCTGTAGTTAGTGATAGGGGAAGGAGTCAACCCGTTCCTCCAACAGGACGGAGGAATAGGAGACTCCAAATGACGGATAAACACAATAGGTAAAATGACACTTATCTTTATGCAGAATTAGCAGCAACTGGATCTCAGCCAAGAACAGCTCCAAACAACTAAGTCAGCAGAAAACCACAGTGAATACTGGGAAATGAAGGAATAAATAGAGGAGAGAAAATTACCACACCTACAACAGCTGAGGGGAAGGGGTGTGGTAAACAGTAACCAAACCAAGGGGAAAACATGTCAAATTATGTCACTTTTAAAAGCCGCGCAGAACGTCTGATATCAGACGCAAGCCCACTCGTGACATTACCCCCCCTTTTACGGGTGACCTCCGGGCACCCAGGACCAACTTTATCAGGATGACACCTGTGAAAGGCTTTCACCAAACGACGGCATTCACGTCAGATGCCGGTACCCATGACCTCTCCTCAGGACCATAACCCTTCCAATGAACAAGATATTGAAGAGTCCCATGGAGAACTCGAGAATCTATGATCTGGACAATCTGGAATTCCAAATTACCATCCACCAAGACAGGCGCGGGTGGCAAGGGAGATGGCTCCAGAGGTTCAACATATCTCTTCAACAAAGATCTGTGAAACACATTATGGATTTTCAGGGCCTGAGGAAGTTCAAGACGAAATGCTACAGGATTAATAATGGCCGTGATCTTATATGGGCCAATAAATCTTGGACCCAACTTCCAAGAAGGAACTTTCAACTTAATGTTCCTAGTAGACAGCCACACAGAATCACCCACACTTAGGTCCGGACCATTCATACGTCTCCTGTCAGCCACACGTTTGTACTTGTTACCCATATTTATCA
This sequence comes from Rhinella marina, assembly GCA_900303285.1. Taxonomy (NCBI): domain Eukaryota; kingdom Metazoa; phylum Chordata; class Amphibia; order Anura; family Bufonidae; genus Rhinella; species Rhinella marina. The sequence continues at coordinate 27,115 of ONZH01013413.1, forward strand.
AGTTATTTTGAATTTTTCGCCATATAGAAGACAATGATGACGAAAAACGTTCTTCCTCAGGAATACCAGAAGTATCAGAGCCAGAAAATGTGCCAAACTGCGGGTGAAAGCCATATGCACCAAAAAAAAAAAATGGTGACTTACCAGTGGAGTCCTGTCTGCGATTATTTATGGCAAACTCAGCCAGAGACAAAAACGAGGACCACTCCTCCTGGTTCTCAGAGACAAAACATCTCAAGTAAGTCTCCAGACTCTACAGCACGTCGGGCTGATACTTTGAGAAGTAACCTGGTACGTAGTTACTTGGAACCCCAGGGACAACTAATACCGGCTTTTGGTGGTAGGAGGACCAACTATGGTTTTAATCCTTGTGGAAGATGTGTTGCATGCCCGAATATGGAGAGGTCCTTTAATTTTTCAGACTCGAGGGGAGAGAAGATCTTCCGGATTAAACAATACATTACGTGTTCTACAACTATGGTGGTATATTATGCAACTTGCACTTGCCCGAAAATCTATGTCGGACTTACGACTCGTGAATTGAAAGTACGAACACGCGAACATGTAAGGGATATCATCGCGGTGAAGGATGCAGAAGATGATGTGGAACTGAAGCCAATCCCGAAACATTTTAAGAAATTCCATGGATGTAACCCGAGGCTTCTGAAGGTAAGAGGAATAGATTGCCTTAAGTCTGACCTTCGAGGAGGGAATGTTTCTAAGAGGTTGGCTCAAAAAGAAAGTAAATGGATTTGGACCCTTGGGACATTACGACCCAATGGCCTGAATGAGAATCTGGGCTTTGCTTCCTTCCTATGACCATATGCTCCACAACTGTGGAAGGTTTTAACTGTATAAGATAATATTTTTAAACACTAATATATTTTTTGTATTTATATTTTTATAGGTTTATGTTATGGCCGTTCCTAGCTCCTCCTTTCTGATGCTAAACCCGTGTGGACCAAGCCGTTGGATCAAGTAATCTCCATACATTGGACTTAGCTCCAGGGCAACAATGCCGAGTTTTTATACCGATACATACATTATTTTAATCCTTTTATTATATTATAATGTATATGGCATAGTTTATGTGCCCTGTATAGGTACATCCATAGGCTTATATATATATATATATATATATCCTAGTGTGTCCTTGTACAGTGGTTGTTAACTTTAGGTACCCTTTCTTTAAGCTTTTTAGCTTTAGTCACCATGATGAACGCACACTTTATTTATGCGTTCTCACATAGGTGCATTTATAATATCTTCATAACATACACTCTTACTGGTTCCAATATTCACATAGGGTATAACACACACACGTCTTGTATTATTTTTCACTCTCGATTGCCCACTTGTACATGTATCACCAATATGTCTACTCATCACATTGTCCACCCGTTTTTAGTATTAATTTTACTATCACCACCTTCACATTTTTATTTTTCATTGTTATTTTCATCACACGTTCTTTATACACAGTGTTTCACAACAATCACCCTCTATTCATGACTTTCTGTTCACGCCACTTTATCATCAGTCCTTACATAAAGTGCATATTATGCACATTTAAATATGTACACATGTTTATATGTTGTCAGTTATACACACATATTCACCTTACTTTATGCATTTTTCCTTTTAACCCCTTCCCGACCGGCGCCGTACATGTACGGCGCTCGGGCGGTGCGGGGACATGACGCCCGCTCGCGGGTGCGGCGGGCGTCATGGCCGGCAAGTCTCTGCTGTTTCTAACAGCAGAGACTTGCGGCTACTTACCGCCATCGGCGGCATCTTCCGATGGGCCTCTCTTTTCTTCTGGGCCCCTCTGATGGCTTCCGGTGGCGTCTGTACCCGGAAGCAGTTTGCTTCCGGGTGATGTACAGACGACCCGATTGGCCAATCGGGCCGTCTGTACACGTTATGAAAGCTGTAATCCTCGCTGGTGAGGATTACAGCTTTCAAAGTGCAATTCTTATTCTGGCCACTAGATGGCAGGCCAGGATAAGAAATGAGCAATCGTGAGTTTTAATTCAAGATTAAAAATCAGAGATTGCTCATAGTGAAAAAAATTAAAAGTACAATATATTAGCTTATATTTGAGCTTTCAAATAATTAAAAAAAAATTTTAAAAAATGTTAAAAAATATATAAAAAATAAAAAAAATATAAAAGTTTAAATCACCCCCCTTTCCGTATAATTAAAAAATAAATACCTAAATAACAATAAATATAGACATCATGGGTATCACCGTGACCGAAAACGCCCGTACTTTTAAACTAAAAAAAAAAAATTCCAATACGGCGAATTGTGTGGCGGAAAAAAGCGTCCAAATGGCGATTTGACGTTTTTTGTCACTTTTTTTTTCTAAAAAAAATTAAATAAAAAGCGATCAAAAGGTCAGACACACCCCAGAATGGTATCAATAAAAACTTCAGATCGCCCCGCAAAAAATGAGCCCCCATACAGCTCCGTACACATAAATGCCAAAAAGTTATCGGGGTCAAGGTATGACAACCAAAAAAAACAAAACAAAACAACCAACTTTATCATTTTTTTATCACTATCAAAACACAAGAAAAACTAAACATGTTAGGTACCGCTGGATTCGTACTGACCTGTAGAATGAAAGTAACTGGTCAGTTTTAATGAACAGCGAACGCTGTAAATAAAAAACCCGGAAAACTGTAGCGGAATAGTGGTTTTTTTGCAATTTCACCCGATTTGGAATTTTTTTCCCGCTTCCCACTACACCATATCCAATAATAAATGGTGGCATTTGAAAGTACAACTTGTCCCGCAAAAAACAAGCCCTCATACAACTATGTGAGCAGAAAAATAAAAAAGTTATGGCTGTATGAAGGCAAGGAGCAAAAAACGAAAACGCAATACCGAAAAAACCTCCGGTCGTGAAAGGGTTAATGGGGCTTTGAGGTTTTGTATGATGTAAACATCACTATCTGGGGTACATATTTATGATGATTATCATGCTAAAATCAATGTGTCATTATGTATACTCTAGGGCAAGAAGCAGCCAATGCAGCTGCCCGTTAGATGGAATTTGTTCTGCATATAATCTGTTCAATGTGAGGCTGTAGAAACGATAACTGGCCACTAGAGGGCATGAGCATTCACTCCACTGCATACTGGACTGATGCTGGGGACGCAATACCCCCTCTCAGGCGTCATGACGTCACGGAGTCGGGACACGTGATTGTCACGTGACCGCATTCAGGATGTGACGGGACTCCTGTGAAATGAGGGGGGAGACGCGCACTTTACAGCGATCCACTCCAGGTCTGCAGATAGGAGGTAACAGCTGCTTGTAATGATGTAAATAATGATTGGAGTGTGTGATTGGCCATACCATACTTTTTAACGATTCCCCACAGTGTTGGCATTACCCCCGGACGAAGGACACGCCGAAACGCGCGTCGGGGTAATATCCCATCCCTGGCCTTATCCTGGCTTCCACTATTTCTGGTGAGTTATGTGGGACATGTAACATATGTCTGTACTGTGACTGATGCACAGGACAAAGAGTCTCCATTTAATCTTGTTTGGATACTGGTGACTACATGTGACCATGCATGTAATTGAATACGGTACAAACCGTCGTCGTATGTGGTGCCACTGTTATGTTATGTTTCGTCACATGGCACTGTAGCCAACCAAGAGATAGGTTCCAGCACTCACCAGGTTGTTATTCATAGATGTACTATACTAATATATTATTAAATGTGGATAAGGGATGGTGTTTTTCTTGCACTGTCATTCTCCCCCTGTAACAGTTATCTGTATTTATTTATGTTTGTAATACCAATAAAGATTGTTATATTTTTATAGTACGCCAAAGGCTCCATTTTGTCTTTGTATAGACACATGTTCTTTTGTTTGCCCTTGGGAGCTGGTACTACCAATTATTATTTAATGAACCAATGTGATGCAGGTGGCGTGGTAGCTACTTTGATGAATGGTTAGGATATATATATATATATATATTTTTATTATGTACATTTTGCACCACGCCATATATACAATTCTGCATGTGGTTGAGTCCTTTTCTTGCATATTCTGATTGGTACGCTCAGTCTGTCCATTTGTCTGGGTATGAAAGGCAGAGGAAAAAGACAGTTGTACCCCGAGCCGAGTACAGAACGCCCTCCAGAATCTGGACACAAACTGAGTCCCACGATCAGAGACCACGTCAGTGGGAATGCCATGAAGTTTCACAATGTTGTCAACAAACACTTGTGCAAGAGTTCTAGCATTGGGGAGTCCGGGTAATGCAATAATGTGTGCCATTTTACTAAAACGATCTACAACCACCAGAATAACTGTCTTACCAGACGACTCAGACAGATCAGTGATGAAGTCCATGGATAGGTGAGTCCATGGTCTGGACGGGATGGGTAATGGAAGTAGGGGTCTAGAAGGTCAAGTATGTGTCACTTTAGTGCGTGCACAGACACTACAGGCCGACGCATAGTCCTCAACACACTTACGCAGCCCTGGCCACCAGAATCTACGAGGGATGAGGTCGACAGTGGATTTACTCCCAGGGTGTCCCGCAAGCACAGAAGAATGATGCTCCTCAAACATCTTATGACGCAAATCAGAAGGAACAAACAACTTCCCAGGAGGGAAAGACTCCGGCGCATCTCCCTGGGGCTCAAACACTTTAGCCTCAAGATCAGGGTAAAGAGCGGATATCACCACTCTTTCAGACAGTATAGAGCTCGGATCTTCAAAATCACCACCTCCGGGAAAACTACATGACAAGGCATCCGCCTTCACATTCTTAACCCCAGGACGATATGTGACAATGAAATTGAATCTGGTGAAGAACAAAGACCATCTGGCCTGCCTCGGATTAAGTCATTTAGTCGACTCCAGGTAAGCCAGATTTTTGTGATCAGTGAATACTGTGTTTGGGTGAATCGCCCCTTCCAACCAATGACGCCATTCCTCAAAAGCCAACTTAATGGCCAGTAACTCTGTTATCCACATCATAATTTCTCTCTGCAGCAGAGAGTTTTTTCTAAAAAAAAAAAAAAAAAAAAAAGCACATGGGCGCCATTTACCAGGTGACGGGCCCTGTGTTAAAACTGCTCCTACCCCCACCTCGGATGCGTCAACCTCCACAATGAAAGGTTGTGACTAGAGATGAGCGAACGTGCTCGTAACGAGCACTGTAGCGCTCTGCTCCCCTGCGCTCGCATGGGCGCAGGCATCCGGATCTGTCGTCCTCACCCGACGGATCCGGATGCCTGTGCCCATGCGAGCGCAGGGGAGCCAAGCGCTACAGTGCTTGTTATGAGCACGTTCGCTCATCTCTAGTTGTGACACATCTGGCTGCACCAATATAGGGGCAGAAGAGAAGCACTCCTTCACAGCGGAGATGTCAAGGTTGGGATAAACAGACAACAGAGGAGCGTGTGCCCTGAGCTTACCCAACCCTCTGTCCCTGCCTATTGCCTCACCCACGCTAAACCGTGGGGCGACAACCACGAGGACTGCGAAATACACTGTATAAGGTGCAGGGAACAGGGACGACAAACAAGAGACGAACAAAACACAGAAGAATCGTCAGCTAGCCGTGTCAGAAACCAGAGATAACGCCAGTACAAAATCGGAAGACGGTAGAGTAGTTAGATACAAGCCAAGGGTCAAATCAGCAGTCAGGATACACAATACAACGCAAGCAGGAATAGCAAGGAATTGCAAAAACCAGCAAGGAGCAGAGAGAAAGATAGGTATATAAGCAGGAAGATATCCCACCCCCAGGTTCTGAATGGACCAGATTCAGAGAAGCCACTCAGCCAGCACCTGAGTATTAACCCTGAGTAGACAAACCAAACATGAAGCTGGGCGTTGGCTCTAAAACAACCCACAGTGTGAACATGGTTCAAGGCAAGGCGTAGGCACTAAACAGAAACACACAAACTCAGAATACCAAGCAAAACATAGACCCTATGTTCTCTGATGACCAGACCTGACAGTACCCCCCCCCTCCACGAGGGGCCTCCGGACCCTTAGACCCTAAAGATGGTTTAGACGGATAGTCCCGATGAAAAGATTTAACCAATCGTGGAGCATGAACATCCCTAGCAGGGACCCAGGATCTATCCTCAGGACCGAAACCCTTCCAATGAATGAGGTATTGAAGAGAGTTCCTGACCAGTCTGGAATCGACAATCCTCTCTACCTCATACACGAGATCACCCTCCACCACAGATGGCGAGGGAGGGTCAGGGAGGGGTACCACAGGATCCACATAGCGTTTCAACAGACTCTTGTGAACCCGCCAGTCAGAGGGCAATGCCACCTTGAACGATACAGGATTAATAACGTGAGTTACGGTAAACGGACCAATGAACCTAGGAGCCAATTTCAGAGACGGAACTTTCAACTTAAGGTTCTTAGTAGACAATAGGACCTTGTCACCCACAACAAAAGTTTCTGAAACAGTATGCCTACTTCTGGATGAATGGACCATTAAACTTTGTGCTCTTTTCAAGTTCTGCTGAACTTGCGACCACACTGTGCACAGTTGGTTAGTTATGGACTCAGCACGAGGGGTATCCGAAACTGACGATGACGAGAAGGAAAACCTGGGATGGAATCCATAATTACAGAAGAAAGGAGATGTGAGTGTGGATGAACTAGTGTGATTGTTGATGGCAAACTCTGCTAACGGAAGATATGAGACCCACAGATGTTGACAGTCAGAAACAAAAAGACGAAGGTACTGGACGAGCTCTTGATTCATCCTCTCCGTCTGCCCATTAGTTTCGGGATGGAAGGCCAAGGAAAAGGACAATTTTACCTCAAGCTTAGAACAGAAAGCTCGCCAAAACTTAGCCACAAATTGTACCCCCCTGTCAGACACAACCTCATCAGGAATACCGTGGAGACGCACAATATGTTGAATAAATAGATCTGCCAATTCCTCTGCTGAAGGCAGCTTCTTTAGTGGAACAAAATGGCCCATCTTAGAGAAACGATCCACCACCACCCATATAACAGAGAACCCTTGAGAGAGTGGCAGATCGGTAACAAAATCCATAGACACGTTAGACCAAGGCCTGTCTGGCACTGGGAGCGGGAGAAGAGGTCCCTCAGGACGTCTCCTGGGGGGACCTTTCCTCGCGCACAGACCAGACAAGCTAAAACAAATGCATGAACGTCAGTATTCATATGTGGCCACCAGTAGTTTCTTTTCAATAGATCTCTCTACCCCACCCCACCAAGAGTGAGATGAGAATTCAACGCCCCCTTTTCTTTTCTCTCTTTTAGAGATTGAAAGCATGGATATACATTGATAAAGTGTCCTTTCTGACCACAGAAAAAACACACACCCTTTTTATTACCAAAATGTTTACGAGTGGAAACAGGAGTGGCTCCCCCTAATTGCATAGGTTCGTCCCCTGACATCAACCTAGGGGAATATTCACCCAAAGTGTCATAGGAAGACAGTACACTATGTGATAGTATGTCCTGAGAGCGGGTGCCCCTAGATCGCTCTCTCAGGCGCCTATCCATGCGCACAGCAAGAGACATAGCGGCTTCCAAAGACACCGGGGTTTCCTGAAAGGCCAAAGCGTCCTTCAGCCTTTCAGATAAACCTTGACAGAATTGGCTACGTAAAGCCGGATCGTTCCATTCAGTATTGGTCGCCCACCTCCGAAACTCAGAGCAATAAATCTCAACCGGCCGCTCACCCTGACAAAGGTCACGTATCTGGGTCTCAGCCAGGGAGATACGATCCAGGTCATCATAGATAATCCCTTAAGCCTTGAAAAATTCATCTACTGACCGGAGAGACTGCGATCCGGTCAGCAGAGAAAAGGCCCATGACTGCGCATCCCCTTTAAGCAGCGAGATGACCACACCAACCTTCTGCTCCTCATTACCAGAAGAATGTGGATGCAGTCTGAAATACAATTTACACGCCTCCCTAAATAGAACAAAATTATCACGTCCCCCAGAAATTCTATCCGGGAGGGGGACCTTAGGCTCCAAACAGGCCTGACACTCAGCACTCCCAGAACCACCAGCCTGTGTTCTCTGAATCTGGTTGCGGATGTCAGCCACCTCCAAACTGAGTCCCTGCAGCAATAGCATCCATGTCAGCACAAAAATGACATAAATTTTTGTTTTGGCAGTTTATAATGTCAAGCTCTGATGTGGAGGGTATAGCCACACCAAGCGTAAGAGGGAAGGGAACAGACCGGAGAAGGGAAATGGTCACCTCCTGCAGGAATCCCTGAGACTAGGCCCTGGCTGACTACCAGTATGAACAGGCCTTAGTTGTAGGAGAGTTCATACACAGGAAGCTAATTTCTAACTAACCCTGTAGTTAGTGATAGGGGAAGAAGTCAACCCGTTCCTCCAACAGGACGGAGGAATAGGAGACTCCAAACGACGGATAAACACAATAGGGAAAATGACACTTATCTTTATGCAGAAATAGCAGCAACTGGATCTCAGCCAAGAACAGCTCCAAACAACTAAGTCAGCAGAAAGTATAATGCCCCTTTCACACGAGCGGGAGACTTGCATGTCTCCCGCAACGCATCTACAGGGCTGGACTCGGCACTGACAGGGATCGCATATAATGCTATGCGATCCCTGTCAGTAGTAAAGAATACATATAAGCCATCAAAAAGTGACAGGTGCCCCGCCCACTAGTTTAGACCCCGCCCACTAGTTTAGCTGTCAAAACCCTAGTCGTCAAAGTGACAGGTGCCCCGCCCACTAGTTTAGACCCCGCCCACTAGCTGTCAAAACTCCAGTCGTCAAAGTGACAGGTGCCCCGCCCACTAGTTTAGACCCCTCACCTAATAAATTTATTACAAATCATAAAATATTATAAATCTCTTTAAAATTTATTAAAAATCATAAATTATAAATCTCTTTAAAATATATATTAAAAATCATATTAATCTCTTTTACTAATCTAATTATCTATTGTCGCTTAGTATTCTAATTATTGTATAATACGTGTCTCATACTATGTACGTCATACCATACATAGGGGTAAAATGTCTTTATGTCAGATGCATGCCTGGACTTGTCTAGAATGAGCCCCTACCTCCCACTCAGCACACACCCTTAATGTCATTATACAAAAAAAACAAAACAAAACGCAGAGTTTTAAAAGTTTATTGAGTAGATAATCAAAGTACAGAAATGCTACGATGTTAGAAATCCATATATAAATTCATGTTTGATCTAAACACATACCGGGTGCAGATATTGTAATTAGTCTAACTAAAGCTAGCCTAAACAAGCTGTGACCTCTGACCATTGATCTAATGACTACACCTGTTAGCGCCCCCACTGCTAGACTAATTTGATCTAACGAGTATGGTTCTCACAATTCGTCTTAACAACTGGTACTGCTAACCTAAACAACCTGTGACCTCCGTCCATTGATCTAATGACTGCAGCTGTTGGCGTACATTGCTAGACTAAATGACTAAGGCTCTGCCCATTCATCTTAACAACTGTGTGAGCTCTGACCATTGATCTAATGACTATGGCTATGAGCACAGCAAACTTGATGATAAACACACCATGACAAAGAATCGTCTTTAAAATCTGGCAACTTATGTTTAACAAATATTTCTACCAATTTATCATTATAGTCACATTTTTTATGAAAGAAACCTAAGACATTCTTTTAAGAGGCACCACGCGCTAGATGATATAAAAAAAAGATACAGTATTCACCGCAAACAGTGCTGTTCGTATCTTGTAACTGCCTATTTTGATAGATATACCTCTCACAATTCCTTTTTATAAATTCAATAAAAGCTCTAGGGTACATTTCAAAAGTCGGTGATAGACCATAAGAGTCAAAGAATATAGCCTCCTTATCATACAGTATAATTAACACCCAGTGGCTTCCCGGTTTACGTGAATCATCCGTATTAACGATGTAGGCAACAGGCCTCTGTACCACAGGCTCATCCGGAAGAAAGTCACTCGGAAATACCCCTGCGAATAGGTTCCTTATATACGGATCAGATTTAGCCAGAGTCGTGAGTTGTATTCATTTCTCAAACTTGCAGGTTGGTTTAGTTAAAAGTCGCACACTATCTCCCTTCTATTGTTAATTTCCACTATATTTGTATTTATAGAGTAAACTATCATATTTACTGTGTGAGGTGTTGGCACTTCAAAGCGGACCTCCACTCTAAGATTCCCTGTTTTAATGAGGGAAAAATGCCCCCCTGGTTCTTGGTCTGGTGACAAATCAAATGCAAAAAACGTGTAGCCGTTCATAAATTCATCTCTATCTATGGCTAATGCACTATCACTTCTTTGTTTTCCCGATATATGGAGAAGGGCCGCATACTCCCTGACCGCCGAGTCCGTCTCAAAATTCGGTTGAAACGGTCTTGCAGGTATCTGTTGACCATCCAGGTACAACGAGGCCTGGTTCACATTATAATGGTGGAAGAATAGCGGATTACGATTGTATGATCCGCTAAAGGCTTCATTTTCAACAAAACCTATTATTACAGTTTTTGGAAGCTGTCCCAGAAACAGATTCTCCTGATTTGTAATTCTTGTACCAGCCGGTATGCTGTACACCTTGAGACAGGCTCTATCGATGGGGTATTTCGCTGTAGCTGATAGAAGGGCTTGGCTGTGGCCTATTCTGACTGCAGGGGATGCCTGTACTCTTTTTACGTACAGAGCAGCGTGCAAGATTTGTACTTTAAATTGCTCCGCATCTGCAGCCATCAGGCAAAAAGCATCTTTGTTTCTGGTCAGTTTAATTTTCAGGTCCAGGCCATTCAGTATCAGTTTCGGTTGATTAAATATATCACCAAAAATGGGCCCCAAAAGCTCTACAGGCCTAGACCGCGCTGTAGCCCTAGCCCTTTTGTTAAAACCCAAATTGTTGCTGCCAAGAGTTCTTTCATGATGATGACCAGCAGTGTCTTTATAGAACAGCCCGGCCATAAACTGCGAGGACAGCGCCTGTGGACTGTAATTTAAAATAGTCTCTATGTACGCTCTGTAACTATACAAATTATCTGAGCGTGAAATAAGTCTGTCACCGAGTGTCACGTCCGTCTGGCAAAAAAGTGTGGCGATTGGATAATTAATCAAGCCAACACCAGCATCCGCTGGAATGGGGGTATTGTCCGCCTTCACAATCCGACAATTGATATACAAGAGTGTGTTGTTCAGGTCGTAATAATATTCTCCACTGCCTGAAATGAAGAACTCCAGCGGGGCATTGTCGGCCAAAGCAGCTATGGGCTGAACTTCTACAAAGATCGATTTTTCAATACTCGTCTGCGTCGGGGGTAAGTCAAAAATATCCAGTTCTGATTTAGTGCATTCCACAGATCCGTCGTGTATGAAGGCCATGGTATTTCACTAAAAGATGTCGTCTCCAGATCGTCTAACAGCTTTCTGACGTCGCCGTCTTTTACGTGGCGGCATTTTATTCTTGAGCGGTGGTGGAAACGATGAACCGCTGCGTGATTTTCTTTTAGTATTTTTTTTCACAACATAAACAAGGCCTGAGCCTTTCTGATCTTCTGGGGGCTGATTTAATTTATTCATCACAGAGGCTGATATACCTGCTACTGCGTCTTTAGCGATATTTCTGGCTGCTGTTTTTACATGTGGTTTCACAAGGTCAATACCCCTCCTGAAAAGAGGGACTGCTCTCCTAAAAAGGCCTCTAAACAAGCCGGCAAGGCCAGATCCATACATGTATTCATCACCACGAAAACCCTCTAAACCACTACCCGCCTGATTAACATAGTACCGGGCATACACACTGGGATCGCCATACAGTCTCTGGGACAGCATTTTAGCGTGCCACCTCCTTACGGGGTCTGAAATGTAATCGCACAATTGTTTTACCGTACCTGAATTTAACAGGGGTAGATTGGTCCGTCAGGATTGCTATTGAAATTGTATCGAAATTATTCTTGCATACCGGAATATAGTCGGGTCGCATATACTTTAGGGTGACAATCTCGTTGTTTCTGCCGGTAATTTCTACTGTTTTTAAAAGTTGAACGTACGAATTTCCAACAAGCGAATGCTGAACAATGTCTGAATAAACAAATAGCGTATAAAAACCAGAATTTATATCCGTGTGCATTCCGCTCCTACCGAGCTGGTTGTTTTCAATAGAGCCTTCTACACAACCGCGTAGTCCTAAAATAGGCGCAAGCTTTTCACTAGGCATAAAAATGTGTGTCTGTGATTCGGGTGTATAAACAGACCTTTTTATGGGATCGTATTTCAATCTAAATGGTTCGGTCACAATTTTTAAGTTTTCTATGACCTCATTAATAGCTTTTACAACGTCCGCTACGGTAGAATAAAAACCAGGTTTGATGCGGTATTCAGTCAACGTGACACCTTTTTTACCGAAGAAAAAGGCGGTTTCTTGCGATCCGACGGTATACCAGCTATACGGATACTGGATTTCGGTCATAGCAACATCATAATCCCCTGACAAATGAACAGCTTTTGCGAGCTTTGTTGTATAAACCGCTATAGAATTTTCAGGATATATTTTGGATGAGGCGTTACAAGGCAGCGTTATATAAAAGGATCCAGATTCCATGGTTTATAGAGGGGTCAGTTGCTCTTCACCGATCCAGGTATTGAATTTTGTGGGGTATCCGCGCCACTTTACGAAAAATTGAGTTTTACCCCTCACACGTCTTTTTCTTAATATCTTTTCTATTCTGTACACACGCTCAGCATCCGCCGGGACTTTCTGTAAATCTTCTTTGTAAAATGATCCTTCTATTGGGGCATTAGCCAAATCAACGAGTTTATACATAGGTTTTTTAAATCTTGTGTTAACGCTCGAGACAATGAAAATCTCCTCTGTGTAAGACTGTTCATACCCTTTAGCGAAAGTTCCTTTATACTGACTAATTCTGACATGATCCCCAATTTTTAAAGTAGGTCTCGCTGGTTTAAGACTCATGCATTTGCCATAAATGGTCCGCCATATTTTTAAAGAATTGTTTTTTGTTACGTCAACAGGTCTGCAGCGGATTGTAGTGTGGTATGTATGATTATAACTGTATAAAAAATTATTTAGAGCATCTATATATCGAAATGTATTGCAGCTATTTAAAAATCTCCACATTTTTGTTTTTAATGTCCTGTTAAACCGTTCCACTAAAGCGGCTTTCACAGTGTTTGTAGTAAAGAAATGGTGGATATTGCGCTCTTTACAAAGCCGCTTCATTGCATTGTTCATAAATTCCCGACCACGATCCGTCTGTAGTTTTTTAGGTACACGGTGATCCTTCTTAAAAATCGATTCAAAAGCTTTCACTACTGAGACGCCTGTCTTATCTTTCAGGGCAACACACCATGCATATTTTGATAATACGTCAATCACTGTTAAAATATATTTTATACCATCATTTTCTTTGGCGTAGCTTGACATATCACACAGGTCACTTTGCCATTGAGAGTCGATGGTTGCAACTATGACCTTATTTCTCACAAAATTTTTTCTTACGGGTTTATGCAGCGTGTACGCGTCTTGTTTAACCACGCGGTTATAGCCGGTCTCTTTATACCATATTTTTGAACAGTTCTGTATAAACTTTCAACGCCGCCAAAAGACCCTGGCGCTTTAGGGTTAAAATATGTATTTTTCATATATTTTTCAGGCTGCCGCATCGTCATGATTGTATCAAGAGCTTTCAAGATGACACCTTATGCGTGTTTATTTCATACACGTGCGATAGATCAGGGAAACTATGACGGCGTATATACTAACACTGCTTTTATATACACTTTACAATATAGCGGAATAATCTATTGATAAATAAATTAATAGCATGTGTAGTGTCCTGGTAGGAGGGGTGTGTGTTTGAGCACTAGAACTCCCAGTGGGTGTCTCCTGTTACAAGATATATAAGCGGCGTCTCTCCAACTCTATGACCAGCTCGCGTCGCCCTGTAGTAGCCTGCTCAAGTTTACTCACAACATCACCGCGGATCATCCAGAAATGTAAGTATTTTTATCAAACATTATTTTTAATAGAGCTTTAAATTTGTATACTATAAGGCCTAAATGTCTATTCTTTCAGTGCAAAATGAATTGAAACATAGCGTTTAGTGCTGTTATTATTATTAGTGTTATTATTATTATATTTCGTGATGTGTTGCGGCGTTATTAAATATGGTTTTAGCGCTATTTGTTTTACTTTCGCTAATATTTGAATGTAAAATCGTGACACGATCGGTGTAATAAACCTATTTAATAAAATATTGATTTTAGATGTCGCAGCTAAATCAGTGTGGTTTTCAAGATTTGTTTGCTGGAATGACGGATTCTCAACTAGGTAAATAGAGTTTATTTACAGTTTTATGATTTTACAGAGAGACTATACGGTGATACTAATCTATATTCTTTTTAAGTTGAGGCTTTTCAAATACCGCTTGATGAAGAGCATCTAGCATCGATGCAATGTGGTGTAACGCATTGTCAGAACAGTATCGCCGATGCTATTTTGGAGCCGTTGCGCAGCTGTAAGTCATTTTCATAATGTACATAAATCTCTAACAAAGCGTATGCAAAAACCTAACAATATTTTGTGGTTTTATACAGCGGCCAATTCATCTAGTGTAGATGAGACACCGGTAGCGCAGAATGCGGCTTATTCTCGTGAGGCACGGAAAAAGGCGACGGCGGCCAACCCCCAGGCTAAGGCTAAAAAAGGTGCTAGAGCATATTGTAGTTTAAAATGAAAATAATGCAAGATAGTAAAATAAGTAATATCTATATTCACGCATTTTCAATTCTGTTGACAGATTGGAAATTTACTAAATCAAGAAAAAACTGTTTTAAAGAGAACATACAACCCAACCCCGCGCCTTACAACTTTGAAACACCAGGGCCTAGCACATCAAGCCCGTCTTGTAAGTATATATAATTAGGTTGTAGTATACATATAATTTATAAAAAGCTGTGCTGTCATTGTTTATGTTGCGTGTCTAATACATGTAACTCGCAAGATGGGGCGGTCAACTTGCGTGTTTGTTCGAGACTGGATAACGCTTTAGATTTACCCATAGATAAATTATTTCCCGAGGTGGCTGTTTTATACTATGTTTCAGCGCTTGTTTATAATTCATACATGATGCAAAGTCTAACTCTCTTTTAGGTGTAATAACAGGAAAAGGTAAATCACATCCACGGCGCCACCCATTGACACATCCGTACAAGGACACGCCGATGAAAAAGAGCACCCCATCACCAGCGCCCGTTCGCCCGAATGACGAATCTACGCCTTTATCAAGAGATTGCGTCACTGGCAAAAATGAAGCTACACGTACAGCAACCCGCCACAAGCGTCGTATTAAGCTTACTACACCGAAGGACCCAGTTGTTGCACAATCCTTGTTCAATCAGCAAAGCAGCTGTAATAGCCATACGACACTAGAAACCATCCCTGAAGTGGACGAAAGCATAGCCGATCAAGACGTCAGCGGTGAGAAACAAGCCATAAATTCAAACTGTAATCGGGTTTGTCATGATCAAATTTCTGCAAACATCCATTCAGACACCACACCTACACCCTGTAGTGAATGGTCACCAACCCGTTACCACGGACAGTGGCCAAGAGAGGCTCTGTTTACATTAAGCGAACTGTCTGGTGTATGTCTCTACTTAGCCAATTTGCGCAACCAATTGACTTATTTAGTAAATACCCACTCAGAATTAAGTTTATCTATGCCAGACAATGCTAAAATTAACCAATTGTCTGAGCTGAAACAAAATATAACTTCTCTGTTCGAGACATCTCTGAGAAGACCAGAGAGTCCGTTCCTGAGATCACCAGAGAGCCCATTTCCATTCCAGACTGCTCTGACAAGACCTGATAGTTCATTTTGACTATATATGGTCGGTGGCGGATTGAATGAAATCTGTAAACGTAAACAGGGTCTTTTTAAAAGCTCAAAGTCTTTAAAAAGGGCTCTGAAAACGTTGTCGGTCTCTAAGAGATCTTTACCCCTCAGGAAGCGCAGAAGGGCTAACAGAGCAAAAACTCCAGACACAACGCAACAACCAAAGACACGACAATGCGGACAAGTCTTTGACGATCCCTTAGAAGGCCCTAGCGGTGTTGGTTTGAATGGCAGAGTATACACACCCGAGATTGGCACGCGCGGTTATGACGCGCCTCTAGAAGGTGGCGACACTACCCCACGTGCCTCACAAACCAGTCCACAGAGGTCGTCATCCGCCAGATCCGTACATCCTGTACCCCATCCAATATTACCATTGTCAGACAACGTTCTTGATCAGGAAAACACCAAATTGGTGTGTTGAGAAACAAAGCACAAACCTACAAAATGCACAGAAAGTCTCAACACCACTAGGCTAAAGCAATGACATAATCTTTATTATGAATATATAACACAGATACATATAAAAGAATAAGTTAAAAAAATTCAGCGGCGGGAATAGCATAAATAAAGCAGAAACACTGGTATCAAAGGATTAAAGCCATAGCACAACATATGACCGCATTGCTATACATAGTAAAGTGCATAGTGCAAAGACATACAAACAATGTGATGTCAGTCACAAGGAGCCTGGTGCAAACAAAGCACCATAGATCCAGATGAACCAAACACCATACAAGTCAATAAGCAGATAGAAGTATACCAACCAGTGAGACCGCGTATGATCACCCCAACGTACGTTTCGCACAGTTGCTTCCTCAACGTTGGGGTGATCATACGCGGTCTCACTGGTTGGTATACTTCTATCTGCTTATTGACTTGTATGGTGTTTGGTTCATCTGGATCTATGGTGCTTTGTTTGCACCAGGCTCCTTGTGACTGACATCACATTGTTTGTATGTCTTTGCACTATGCACTTTACTATGTATAGCAATGCGGTCATATGTTGTGCTATGGCTTTAATCCTTTGATACCAGTGTTTCTGCTTTATTTATGCTATTCCCGCCGCTGAATTTTTTTAACTTATTCTTTTATATGTATCTGTGTTATATATTCATAATAAAGATTATGTCATTGCTTTAGCCTAGTGGTGTTGAGACTTTCTGTGCATTTTGAACGTTCTTGATCAGGTAGACAATCCTGTGATACTAGAACACCAGTTTCACAACGAGAGAGATCTAATTCGGTTTAACGGCGTTGAATATATCGATCACTTTAGGTTTAAGAATTTAGAACGTATACATTCGTTTGTAGCTGCTCTGAGGGCTGTGCATGATGCCATTCAATCTTTACTGGACAGAGTCCTCAGAGATATTAACCCTGGTGATTTTGTTCAGTTAAGACTTGAAGGTGGCCATGCCTTAGATGCGATTTATTCTACAAAACAGTCGCGAGAGAACTTTAGCGCAGAGACGTTTCTCAGTGCGGTTGCAGCTGCTCTCCAGAGTAACGCTGAAACCCTGTCTTCACAGCAGCTCAAACTT